>SNQJ01S0042989.1:11552-30164 GCA_010110895.2 Picea sitchensis | reverse complement strand
AGCTTCAAAACTAGGGCATTAATAGATGAAAGAAAGTTTGATATGAATAGATTTGATAAGTATAATGATAGATATGTTATACCTATGCATAGAAAGAATGTCTGGACTAACAAGTGGATGCAGGATCCTAGAAAGAGTTTTTTTCAGGCTAGCTACCATGATCCTAGTGCGTATTACATAAGAAGTTGGGGAACATTTAAATGAAAGAGAGGGTTAACCCTCTGTTACAGTTGCAGAAGACCAGGACATATTGCTAAGGAATGTCGTGGTGGAAGACCTAGTTGTCTCTGTTGCAAATCTTTGGACCATGAAGTGTTGGATTTCTCTAGAATTATTGCTAATCTTGAAAGAATGAATCTGAATGAAGAAAACCCTAAGGGAGATCCATAAATAGTAGAAACTCAGAAGGAATCAAAAAAGATATTTCTACAGATAAAAGACACCTTGAATGATCACCAACATGTTAGGCTATGAGAGATCTTCAAAGAAAAGGAGAAAATCGAAGCAAGAATAGGGGACTTCGACATTGACTGTATTCTTGATGAATAAACACAAGTGAACTATGTGCCAGAAAGAACTTGGGAAGCTATAGGAAATCCTGCCATGAGCCCTTCCCTAGGAGGAACAAGTTTATTCAGAGGAAAGCTAGTAAACCTATGTGGAAGGCTCGCCCGAACGCCTATGACTGTCAATGGAACTTCGACAGAGGAAGACTTTGAGATTATTAAATTTATTGAAGACAACACCCCCTTTACCATGCTCATAGGAAAACCTTGGATTGATAGAGAATAAGCTAGATGAAAAGAGGAAGAAGAAGTTTTGGAACAGAAGAAGCAAGAGTTAAAAGACTTTATGACCAGAAGGATTGCGCACTTGATTGAAGAACGAAAGAGAAGATCGCAGATATTTAATACTAGCAAATCCAATGTCGAGGCTAAGAGAACACTAGAGGATCTGCAAAAAGGTTAAGAGAACACTAGAGGTTCCGCAGAAGATTGAGTTACCTATTTTTGATACAGAAGAAGTATTATCCAGGAACCCTAGGAAAGACTTTCAACAAAACGAAGTAACTAAGACCACAAAAGATAAGCATCAGAATGGTAAAAGAATTACTGAAACGAAGCTCACTGGGAAGAAGGCTAGAAAGTTAAGAAATAAAAGGGCTAATACTGTAAGGTTACAAGAGGTTCTAGAGGATACTTCGCAGACAAAAAAGTTTCCGAATTGGAACTTTGTCGAGATATCCGAACAACGACATAGAGTACTTCACCATGACGAATCAATATAGTCGCTGGGGCCAATATATCCATTCGACTTCCACTCCGAACGGGAAGAAAATAAATAAATGTTCATCATCCAACCATTGAAAAGCACCATAATGGGTCGAACAAGAGTTAATGAAGGATCATAACCGTTGCCAACAAACCATTACTAAGTTTCCCTACTTAGTCCATCACACCACGCATCAAGAATAATTTTGGATAAGTGAGAATTCGAGCACGAAACCTGAGATTCACTCACCCTGAGATCATTGCCTTGTTCCCATACCATTCATTGTAGTCTTTGAATTCCTTTTGCACCCGAGCTAGCTGACCCAAGCTTGTATGTCGGACGAGCTCAGCGTTGCTGAGAAAATCATTGAAGAATTTCTAATTGACTTAATGACTGAGAGAGTCATGTCAGAGCGAGGAGTGTCTACAGGTGTACAGGCATCGTCCTCAGGAGAATTTCCAACTTCCCCCTCCACTGCTCGAGCAAGACCATCCCGACTGCCTTCGAAAAGACGATCTAAGCTCGGAAATGACTTTGCCACTGTGAATATGATCCCAAGTATCTTGCCTAAGTATATCCCACCACTAAGCGACACAGTGAATCGAGACATTGTACCCAGAGACTTCGACTATGCTGTAGTCACTACATACCTCCTGAAAGGGGTGCGCGCAGTTCATGCTGACTAGGATAATCTCATAGCGTTGAAATTTAGTGATTTTAACCTTGGATATCGCAAGGTTTATAGTATGCTAGCCCCGAACAAGTACTTAACTATCACAAAAGGAAGGAACCCAAATATTGTCCCTCAAAAATGGACCCATAACCTCACGCAGTCAACCCTCCTCAATGTAATGAAGATTCCTCATTTCAGGAGGCATCAGGAAGTGAATACATGCGTCAGATTGTTGTTGTCCTGCTACCACGGAGGATACTTATGGTTGGACCAATGCATCATTGTGGATCTAATTTTGATCAATCGAATCATAGGGATAAGCATGCAGGGCCCTGACTCACATGATTTTTACCCTAGAAAGACCGTAGATCGTGCAATCACCCAGCGAATAAAATACACATATGGTGATATAGAGAAGGGCACACGAGGTTACAAGGTAGCCTCCATTGATAATACAACAATGCGCCTTAGTTTCTAGCTGATCGCAGGGAAGTTAGTCTGCAAAAAAAGACCTACACAGGTGACTGGATTTGTAGTTGACCTCGTATGGAAGTGTGTGGAGGGACTACAAATGAACTGGGCAAAGTACCTTATAAATCAGCTAGAGCTTGACTGTAGACAAGCGCAAGACCAAGGGTATGAGTTCCACTTCAGTTGGTTGCTCATACTCATCACTTTCATCACTTGGGAGCTACCAGAAGATGCCACTTTTTTGGAGATCGAACCCTTCGAACCACTAGCCATGAAGTTTTGTACACTGTGGTACTCCAGTGACATGAACAAGCAGTGGCAGTCCAATGCCGTCTTCCATGCTTATTACAATCAATTGAAGAATGCAATCCAGTCTACACCGCGCATCACACCAAACACACTTCATAGGTTTAGACCTTTGATCAAATTCAGTGCAGGCTGCCACTTCACCTATATTACAGTGCGCGTGGATGAGCATAAACAAAAACTCCAGTCATACTATAAGTTGACAAAAGAAGATTTGGAGCATATTACCAAGGAATGGTCAGTGGACCTCCTTGTTCCAACGAACTCCACAGAGATGTATGACGTGGATAGCTTTGAATATATGCCGGATATACCGGAACCATGCAAGACTAAGAAGGATGTGGAAGTTCAAGATATCCATAGCACATCCACGAAGACTACTTCAATCTGACCTGCGAAGGGAGGTGATGGTGAAGAACTAGGTGACACAGAAGTTGAGTAAAAAAAAGGCAAGGTTACTCTGTCTAGAGGGGAGGAGGATCCCTATAAGAAAAGGAAGATTACCCCACCAAAACCCTCATCCTGAAAGAAATCTAAGGCCACCCGGACTATGTTTAAGAATACCCTCACACAAGGCGACTTTGACTTCTTGATTGCTGTGCTAACTGTTGCCTCACTAGAGATTGCAGAAAAGCAAGAAGCGAAGCAGGAGGAGTTATTCATCTAGATCAAGAGTGAACTTCAAGAAGTGAAACAGGCACTCCAGTCTAGCAGAGAAGTTTCTAAGGTGCCCTTGACAATTGGAACAATAGGAACAACTGATGAGCCCACCCAATTACACCAGATCACCGAGAAAGTCGAAGCTCGCCTTCGACGAGCTCAAGAAGACACAACGCAAGCCACCCAGGCTTTGGCACAAGTACAGAGAGCACATAGAGTACAACATAGGAAGGCAGAATAGGAAAATATTGCCTTGGAAGTGAAGTGGGAGGAGGAAAAAGAAAAGTTACAGCAGAGCAAGGACCAGTTGCTAGCAGAGCAACTTGAAGTACAGAAAAGAGTTCACAAAGCACTTCGCTCTGTGACGGTCATTAAAGTGAAAATTGAAGAACATGTCCCACAACAGGTGACACAACTTGAAGAAGTAATCCAACAACTTCAGCAATGCATCACAGATCTGGAACTTCGTACCATTCCTGAGACTCCATAAGAAGTAAGATATTTGAGGGAAGCAACTGCTCATAGCACAGTTGGCCGATTAAAAACCTTGGCTTTGGAATGTAAGCAGTTGAGCGCTAGAAGCGCCCATACTTATGAGAACCTCACAGAGAATTCAGAATTGCAGACATTAGAAGAACAACTCCAAGAAGCAAAGAAACATGCAGATACGCTACAGGCGCAATGGAAGGACTTGACCCTAGTCGAGAGAATGAAGTGATTTCCAAAACAACGCACCGCCCAACAATAGGTACAGATGCTGCAAATTAAAGTGATGGAAGTCTCTCAATGACTTCAACCACTCCAAGAGAAAGCATGCCACCTATTCACTGATGTTGAGAGCCAGTCAGCCGAGCTTGAACAGGTTGTCATCACCACAGAACAATGCATGGAAGGACTAGTAAACGACGCAGTGATCTAAGAGTTCACTAAGCAAGAGGTTGTCGCACTGCAGCAGGTCAAAGTAGCTCGGGCCAAGCTCGAGACATTCGAAGTGGAGTTGATTAGACCAGAGTGACACAGGACGAGTCACAGGTGAGTGTTGGGGGCCTGTTGGCCCTTGACCAATTTTTGAGGAATACTTGGTCACATTTTACCGTTTTTGGACATCGACACCCTGTCAAAGATGGAGCACCAAGCGAAGTAGAGATCATGGAATCTCGGACCACTTTTGGGGCTGTTTTAGGGTTTTGGGTTAATGTAATGGGAAAGGGTTGTCGGCCCATGGGTTTACCCATGTTTAGGCCTATGTTGTAAAGTATAAATAAGTAGCCAGGCAATGTAAGAAGAGTCGATGGCTTAGTGCTAGTAATTAGATCTGTGTGATCGAATGTAAATGCTCTATGCTTGATTGTAAGAGGCTTGCAAGTTGAGTGAAAGTGTTGTAAGTGCTGAGTGCATGGATTGTAAGAAGGCTCTGTGCTAGATCTACTTGGGGAAGGAGGTTCCGACGAGGTGCACGCAGATCTCCTGTCCTATGTGGAGTACAAGTTGAGCTTTGTGTTGTAATAAGATTGACCAAAGCTAATAAAGAAGAAGAAGACTTTGCGGATGGAGCCCTAGGGTGGGGGTGAACGACATAAACCTGTGTGTCATGTTTTTTGCTGTTGCTTCCTTGTGTTTTCATTATCTTGCTAAGTGTTATGCCATGATTAGATAGATTTTCTTATGCTTTGTGATTCACTTGATGTATATGAATAGTATATCTGATGTGTATGAGGATGCTTAGTGCTGATCTACGAGATCTAATATGTTTTGTTGTTGCTAAGCACTGAAATATCTTATATCTAAGCTAGTACTGCGATGTTCTATCCTATCTGTGAAGTACAATAAGGGTGAATAGTGATGAATGAATGGTTCTAAGTGATCTGTAAAGGATATAATCACAGATCTTTGTCCCAGCTAAGGTTGCAAACACCTGAGTCTTGCAACCACCCCTGCCTCTACCTCGGGTGAGACTTCATCTGCTTCACAGGTGTTTCCGAAAGGGATGGTAGTTAGGGCTTTGTTGGTGCACTCTTGAGCGTTGAACCCTGGGTCTACCCCTGTGCCAACAAAAACCAATGGAAATATCTAAGTCAAACTATCCATCCTTCTTATCAACCCTTTTCAAAACAAACCTCCAATAAAAAATATTTAGTGGATTGATCCTACATAATGGTGGAGGCCTCCAAGCCAGTAGAAACAAGAAATTTTCCCCTCCTCCTCAACCAAAAAATGCTTCCACAAGTGCAGTAACTCAGCCTCCAAAAAAACCATAGTTTCCTTCCCAACCAACACTAATCCAAACAATAGGTAGGTCCAACCCATGTACAATAATGAGGTAACATATCAATATTATTCTGTATATATTTAAGAGATCATCCTCAGATAGGGAAAGTTTTTAAAATACCCTCCTCTCACTAATAAGCCCATGTAATACTCAAATATTGAAAAAGAGGACACCTTCCCTCAAGAAACACCTCTTCCTCAACAAATTCGACCATATATTGAAAGGATAAACACTAAGAAAAAATATGCATCTATAGAGAATGAAATCTTGGGAGAGATTAAGATTTTATATGTTAAAATACCACTTCTACAAGCTATCAAGGATGCCCCTGTTTACAATGATTTCAACAAGGAAGAATTTATAAAGAGACATGGAAGGAAGAAGAAATACTCATGTACAATCTATGTAGTAGGAAAACTAGCAGATCTTATTCTTGGAAGGGTTTTTATTCCCAAATACTTATTTCATGGAATCCCTATAGTAAATGTACACATTAACCATAGTCTGATCCAAAACACCTTGTTAGAATTAGGGGAAGCCATAAATTTCATGACAAGGGACAACATGCCAAAATTAAACATTCAAGGGTTATTGAGACATACACCTATGTTGGTGCAGACTTATTTTGGGAGAGAAAAGCCCATTTTTGAGTGCGTTCCATATGTGGAGGAAAATCAACACGCAAAAGATGGAGGAAAAGCAGTGTGGTGAACATGTAGACAAACCTAGCCATGTTATGGTTATGGTTTTTGATATCAATATAATGGATATGAGCCAATAGAATAGTATAAATAAATACCTAGGAGATCTAGTAGAGTTTGGTCAAGGAGATAATGAATAAGCTAGCGAGCAAGTTTTTGAGGATTAGGTCATAGGTTGTGGATCCTGGTGTGGTCTAGTCCGCCTCACGGATGAAAATTATCCTAATTTTTTATTGTAAGAATGAAGAATGTAATGCACACAACATAGATTTTGCAAAATGATGAATAAAAGAGCAGAAGAGACATATTTTCGTGGATGTAGCCCCAGGTGGGGTGAACCACGATAAACCCATTGTGTTAATGTGTCTGAATGGGTGTTTTACTTTTTATGCTATTTATTGGTTAAATAATGGATGTTTATCTTAGATTATGACAACATGCATGCATATTTTCTTCGATTAATGAATAATAAATTTGATGCATGAGGAAAAGGAACAAATCACATCCCCAATTCGTTCCCTAAATGCATACATATGAGTCTTGCAATCCCCCATAAGATATCTTGGGTGAGACTACATTGTACACTCTATGCATAACTTTTCCTTCCGGTTTACCAGGAAGGCCGATAGTTTGAGGGTATTTTTGGAAACCTTGGAGATCATAAACTGGTTCAACGAAAGCATCCAAAAAATGGTTATGTTTCCAGCTGGAACTACACAGGATAGATTGTAAGGGATCTATTGAAGAACACCACGAAGAATGAAAAAAAAGAATGGAATGTTTGGGCCATGGAATCCAACAAAGAAAGATATTGAAATATGGTCAAGGAAAAAGGAACTCAAGTTTGTGTAGATGGACAACAAAAACCCTAAATATACATCGAGAAAATATCTCAAAAAATATGTGTTTAGCGACTTGCATGAAGTATTTTTCTGTGAATTTCTGCATATGTTACAAGAGTGGTTATTGAGTTTGAAGGATAACCATCCTCCAAATTATATAAGACAACTAGTGTGTCATCCTATGGAGATCGCACAGTTTCAACAAGTCAATAATAAATTTACAAGTGTAATAGATTTTTGGTTAGACAATATTATTGCAGGGTTCATCACTGAATTTTTGTAGTTGATACACTGTTGTAGATAAATATTTTTTGAAGGGACCCAGAGGTAGGTACATAAGATCATTATATACTTCCATCAATATTTTATTATATGACAAAGGAATGACCATGGAATCAAACAACTAAAATTCCATGCATTCATGGGGGAAGGGGGGAAACACTCACAAGAGAATGAGATATGGATATGGAGCTGGATAAGGGGAATCAAAAGGAGGCCATGGACCCGATCACGATGGACAAGGACCAGACAAAGAAGATAATGAAAAAATTTGGAACAATGCGTAGAGGTAGACCTTACGAGTATAAGATGAATAAAAAAAGAGAGGGCCATAGCCAACAAAGAGGGCTTGGAGAGAGATGAGGAAGAGGTAGAAGATATCCAAGCTATGGAGCATATTGAGGAAATCCTTCATGCAACATATGAAAGGAAAAAAAGAGGTCTAGGGTCAGGAATAGAAGGCAGAACTCCAGTCTAGATAACAGTTACTGTGGAACCTACAACCCCATGTGTGACTAATACACTTAAAGGAACAAAAGTTTTTAGAAAACCAATTTTTAGTAAAAGAGGGGAAGGAGGTCAGGGGTCCAATGGAGGAAAACCAACTAGGGGTACAAATTCAGGGAGTAATATTCAACTATATGCAACATACCAAGGCAGTATTTCGACACACTTCAAAATGGCAGGGGTGGATCCCATTATAAGATTACCAGAGTTTCGTGGAGAAACGTCAGAGGACCCTAAGAAGCATTTATTCATCCGTGAAAATATCTGGGAAGCAAAGAAGGTCACAAAAAAAATAGAAAATTCACGCTATTGGATATAACATTCAGAGATTGCACGTTAGAATGGTACATGAGCCTTGATGTAAACAGTCCACAAGGAGCACCAAAGACTGTCATGGAGGTGAAAAAATTTCTAGTAAATGAATTTCAGAAGCCAAGATCACAAGACTAGTACATGAATGAAATGATTGAGAGCAGGAAGAAACCATGTGAGTATGTCTAGGAGATTGATCAAAGGTTCAAATGTTTGAAGGGTAAGTTGACATGCAACATAGGAAGTTATTTGTAAACTCACTATTACCACACTTGAAGTATCCCTTGAGAAAAAATAAGTTCCAAAATCGGGCAGAGGCTCTGCAAGAATCCCTATAGCTAGAAGAAAACCAATATCAATAAACATATCCAACAATAGAAGAGTTGAAAGAGGATCTAGAGAACCTAACAGTTCAATTGAACCATAATAAATGGAAATAGAAGAGAGAAATTTTTTGGTGTAAGTTATGCAGGATAGAAGGACACCATAAGAATGGATGTCCAACCTTTGCGTAGTTCTTGGAAGCAGGGGTGTGAAACCCCTTTCCTACAGGAGGACTGTGGTGTGAAATTTTTAAGACACATGGGAATGATCCATATCATTTTCCAATGATGCAAAAGTATAAAACAGTTCCAAAAATTCTTACTGCAATTTTTGTAAGTCAGTAGGTCACGATGACAACGACTGCAGAACACTCGAATTGATGAGAGAGAGAGAACTAATTCAGACACTTATAGGGTGCAAGAAGATATGATTTCAGGGAAATTTGCACTATAGTTCAATAATGTGTATACCCCATTTAATCCCACACAACCACAATACAACAATGCACAACCGCAGTATAATAACACACAGTATAACCAAATACCCCAATATAATGTATCGTGCGGAGATAGAGGTGGATTCAGAGGTGGAGGCCAGGCCAGAGGCATATTTTGATGAGGCATACGTCCAATAGTCTGCCACAACTATCAACAACCAGGACACTATGCAAGACATTGTCCACTTCTACCTGCAACATGTATGTATTATCACACAAAATAGCACGACACAAAATATTGTCCAACATTATTGGGAAAAATACAGGAAAAAAATAATTAGAACAATCAAAATGTATAATGTATTTCTGCAGAAGCCAGGTATGATGGGAAGAACATTAACATAGTTACTTGAGGAGGAGAAAATGCAGGAGTTGATACATACAAATAGGATCCATCTCCACACCAATGGGTCAATAAGAACAATGAGCCACAAAATCATTTTGATGCACATAAAGAAAAAGATACGTTTAAGGAAGCTAGATA
Organism: Picea sitchensis; assembly: GCA_010110895.2. NCBI lineage: Eukaryota > Viridiplantae > Streptophyta > Pinopsida > Pinales > Pinaceae > Picea > Picea sitchensis. Next base: position 20,568 of record SNQJ01S0042989.1, on the reverse strand, counting down.
GGAGATTCTAAAGAGTACATTGGGTCTACATCAACCGTGAAGAAAAATCATGATCCAACATTGTACGAGATGCCACCCTCAATGGATAACACTGGTAAAGGAAAAAATTCAGAGCAAGTAAGTAACCTAAAGAATTTTCTGCAATCCCGTGTCAAGTTATTGAATGATCCATCATCCATTAAGGTCTTATAGAACTTGATAGAAAGATGCAACATAGAAGTAGAAGGGAATTTAGAACATAAGAAAATTAATCATATCCATATGAGAATAAGAACAAGTAGGGAATTCAGGTTAAATTCCAACATTGTGGATTTCAATATGGGAGATGGCATACTTGATTTAGGCTTTGAAGTGAATGTCTTACCTAAGAGGACATGGAAGTGTATGGGGGAACCCACATTAGGGTATTCACAGGTCCAGTTAAAATTATAAATTCAACATAGAGTATTACCAATTGGAAGACTTAAAGGTGTGACAAAAGACTTGGATGGAGTGCACATTGTTGCATATTTTGAAGTTATGGAAATAGTAGACGGCACAAGACCCTACCCAACATTACTTGGATTGGATTGGGAATTTGATAACTAGGCTGTGATAAAACTGAAGACACAAAAAATTAATTTTGAGTCAGGCGAGTACAGAGTGATTGCACCATTGGACCCCTCACAAGGAGAGAGGTTTTTAGAGGCAACATGTTTGGACTTGGAAGAAATAAATAAGTTATATAGGACTACCACGTGAGAAGAATATTATGTCAACCCAACTGCAGATGGGGTACTCAGCTAGAGAAACATTACTTCATGTGCCTCAGACTCTAAGACAGGTCTCGAAAAATAATAGTAGAGGCTACATGAAGTCTCCACAAGGAGGTGCACAAGAATAAAGTGCGCATTAAGGTGGGTCGGTGCAGAGGTATGGGAACCTCTGAATTTTCATGGTTTGAATGACCTAGAAGAATTATTGACAAAATATGAGGAAGAATTTTTGGAAAATCAGAGGATTTTATCCATGGATATTGCACTAAAGGAAAAACCTGCATGATGGTGGGGGGCGCACAAGAAAATGATTCAATATTGGTATTAGTGTAAACTGTTACTACACATTAGATTTGGCACAAAACAGGGGAACAATACATTGCAGAAATATGATAGGTGAGAAAGGCTAGTTGAGCACATAGAAAAATGCATAACACAATGGAGGTTGAAACCACTAGAAAAATGGACTCATTACTTTATTCATACATTGGAAGGGATACATAGAACAAGAAATGTACAGATTCACTACAAAATGGATAATATTACAACATAATTTTGTGGTAACTTTGCCATTTGAGCATGAGAACCCCAATATCGATTCAACCCTAAAGCTGATACAAGGAATGATATTTTTTTAGGAACCTGAGGTGGAAATTATAATAGAATATCAACTACAGAATAGATAGACAGTCAAATACTTACTCTCATGTTATCATGTCGCAGAGGAATAACTAGAAGAAGATGATCCACATAACAATCAGATAACAAAGATTGAAGGTGAGAGAGAGGTGGAAGGACCATATATGGAGTTAGAGGCATTTGTTGCACCAATTAAGGCCAAGAAATTAAACATTGGGACGTAATAAAACCCTAAAATGGCAAGCATTGGAGACTACTGGGATGAACAAACATTAGAAATGATAATTGAATTATTACGCAAATACAGTGACCTATTTTCAACAACCTTTAAAGAGATGAAAGAAATAGTAGATGAGCTGGGCGAGATGAATATACCCATAAAACCAGATCCTAGACCTTTTAGACAGAGACCTTATAGGTTGAATCCAATGTATAAGAAAAAAGTGAAAGCAAACTTGATCGAATGATAGAAGCTAGTATCATAGAGCCAGTCGAAGAATTTGAATGGATCAGTCCCATGGTGGTCCAGGAAAATAAACAAGGGGGAATAAGAATTTGTGTAGATCTAAGGAAATCGAATGATGGTTTCTTACACAATCCTTTCCCTACCCATTTTACATATGAGGTCTTGGAGAATGTGGGCGACCAGGAAACATATTCATTCACAGATGGATTCTTAGGTTATCATCATATTAAAATAGCTCCAGAGGATAGGTATAAGACTACATTTTCTACAGAATGGGGATCCTATCAATATACAATTATGCCCTTTGGACTGAAGAATGCACTAACTATGTTTTCAAGGGTGGTTATAAATGCTTTTAAAGATTTCATACATAAGTTCTTAGAAGTATATTTGGATGACTGGATTTTTTTTAGTCTTTTGAAAGATCATGTAGAAGTATTAAGACTAATGGTGGACATGTGTAGGCAATTTCATATCTCATTAAACATCAAGAAATGTATTTTCATCACACCTTTTGGGATATTTTTAGAACATGTGGTATGCAGACAAGGGTTACTGGTTGACCTTGCTAAGATTTTTGTAATTGTGAACTTATCATCACCAAAACCAGTGTGCTAGTTAAGAGCCACACTTGGACATACATGGTACTACATGAATTGTATCAAAGAGTACGCACATATTACTATGCCAATGGAAAAGATGATGAAGAAGGACACCAAATTTAAGTGGAACGAGGATTTCCAGAAGGGATTGGATACTTTGAAGGAGAATATGGTGACAACACCTATTTTAGTGTTTCATGATTGGGAAAGAACATTTCATGTGCATGTAGATGCATCAACAATAACATTTGGAAAATTTTTGGTGCAACCAGGAGCAGGTGACTTTGATCATCCTATAGTATTTTCAAGCAGGAAGTTATCAGACTCATAGAAAAATTAAAACATGTTGGCACAGGGGCAGACCTAGGGTTTAGTGCTTAACAACACACCAACAAAACCCTAACTACCGTCCCTTTCGAAAAAACCTGTGAAGCAGACAAAGTCTTACTCGAGGTAGAAGCACGGGGGGTTAGATGATGCAGGTGTATGTAACCAAGTTGGGACAAAAATCTGTGATGATAACACTTCATAGGGTATTCTATTAACGCTTAGGAAGTAACATAAATTAGTTCATTACCTTATGAACATCACAAAACATACCCAAGGATGGATCTAGCGCAGTAACAACAAAGATTATGTACCTAAAACACTTAGCACTTAGCACTCTGAATTAGACATCGCATTCTAACATAAGCAATGCCTTTGAGAAACACATACATATCCATTACACATCTAATCTAAGAACTAAGCAACATATACCATATATAACATTACACAAAGCAAACCATAAGACACCATATATACGTGGTTCACGCCAATGTGGGGCTATGTCCACCAACTGCTTCACCTCTTTATTATTCATCAATCTCTTACATTCAGTTACTCCTGTGCACTAAGCCACAGAGTCGGGCTTCGCACCAGACATGATATTTGTTCATTGAGCACCAGATCCTCCTTCCAAAAATAGATCAAGGCACAAAGCCAACTCTCTATCAAGCACAAATCTTTAACACATAGACATTCCCTTGCACAAAGCCATTCAACTACTTTCACTTAGCTCCTAGAAAAATTCTACTTCTACCATACATTCTTCTTTTATTTATACTTTTACAAACCCTTACAATAGGACCAAACATGGGAAAACCACATGGGCCAACATCCCATAACCCATTACAAAAACCCTAAAGAACCCCTTACTGGGTCCACATAGCCCACAAAATAACTGAGATCTGTGATCTCATCTCCACCTGGGAAATCCTTCCTCGACCAATGTGTTGAAGTCCAAAATTGGGCCAACTCTCACCAAGGTTTCCTCAAAACTTGGTCGAGGGTCAACAACCCCCCAACACTCACCCGTGACTCATCCTGAGTCACTCAAGCCTGGACAATACTTCTTCAAAGGCCTCGATATTGACCCGATCTACCTTGACTTGCTGCTTCGCCTGAGCCTCTTTCTCAATGAGATCCTAGATCATCTGCTCTATAACAGGCCCTTCTAGGCACTATTATACTATTTCAACCACTTGATCCAATTGCGAGTCTTGTCCATCAATCTCTTCGAACACCTTGCAGGATTCATCCTGCACAAATTGTATCTTCTGTGTCACTTCCATTACCCTACCCTAGAGAGAAGTGATCTATTGTTGGACTGCATGATGATCCTAGGATATCTTCATTCTTTCTACCACAGTGGCCAACTTCATCTGTGCCTGCATGGAAAATTCCTGCTGTTGTGCCTGCTGTAACTATGCTTCCATCCTTCTTATCTCTGGATCCTTAGAGAGGAATTCATATGTCTGTGTTCTTTTATCACTCATCTATTTTCATTATGAGGCAAGGGTTCTTATCCTTATTAGTGTGTTCTTAGCAGTCTCCTCCCTCTAGTCACACACCTCCTGCAGGGTGCTCGGTATTGTTTGGACCTCCAAATCTGTTATCCTAGCTTGAAGCTGCTGGAGGGTCCCAACGAGATTCACTACTTGAACTTCGAATAGATCCTAGTCCTCCTATACCAAGCCTAGTACAGAGCAACATGATTTACTCACCGCTTTTTTGACCATGGCTCGCTCTGCGAGAAACTGCTCCTTTTCTCTCTGTAGTTGGGATTTTTCCTCCTGGAGATTTCACCTAAAGCTCTTCCTTCTCACTTTCATGGGCTGCTACATTGTCCAACGTTGCTCGTAATTGTTCTAGGAATTCATCTCTCTCTTGCTTCAAGGCTTTTGTAGCCTTCTCCTTCTCTTCCTAGACTCTCTGAAGTCGAGCTTTTGTCGCATCCGCAAGTCTTCTCAATTGGGCTGGTTCATCTCCCAATTTTGTAATCTCTGTTGTAGGAAACTTCCCCTGCAGACATGTGAATTCCCTATTGGATATTAGACCCCTATGACTAAGACAAAAAAGTGATAACTTTGATCATTGACATTCCTTTAAAAATAGCTAAACTATTCGGTAGAGAAGAGGAAGAGAGTATGAGTACCTTTTTTATGACGTTTGTCCTCGTTCAGTCCAAGTTGAGCCTTGATCCCCAAGCCTTTCAACAATTCCTGCAATCCAATAAACCACGAAGACAAAACATACTTCCTATTCTACTATGATTAGCTTAAAACTAGATTCATCCAAAGAGACAAGCTCATGCAAAAGTACACAATCTTGAAGGAAACAGGCCAAGAACATGTATTAATGAGAACAAAATAAGGTGCTTACAAAGTGTAGATGCATATGTAGCAGCCTCACCAAGCTCTCCTTATCCAATCCCTTGCTTGAATGATCCACAATCAAAATGAAAATACTTTTCACTGATTATTCTCCCCCTTTCACCATGAGAGTGCCTCCTTATATAGGCTTTGAGAGGCATAACCACCTTAGATATTCTTGGGAGAAGTTGAGGACATTACTCCATCAGTTGTGGAACTCCCCTTAGATCCAACCTTGGTCTTAGATTCAATCCAAACTGACTCAGATATTTCTCAACTTACTTTATAGATAAGGGGAAGTTGTCCCATGATTTTCTCAATAGATTGGTGCTCCCTCAAAGTGGGCCATAGAGCATTGCAACGCTCCCTCCTAAGAGGGAAAGGAGTGCTAGCACTCCTTGCAAGTAGGCAAGGGAGCACTGGTCTCCAAAAATTCTCTTATGATGGTAATTTCTCAAGGTAAAATTTTGTACTCTTCACAAAATGATATATTTCCTTCTTTTAACCAGTCTTAGAGAGTATCTCAAGTGTTCTTATGATGTCATTCACGATGCGACACAGGTGAGACACTAGTATGATTTTTATGACACTTGCGACACTTGTGAAAAAAGTGTGAAACTTGTGACACTTGCGATAATGACAATGAGACATCATCGAAGTGAGTAATTTTGACGTGTAACAGACTACCCCCCAAAGTGCGAGGTCAGAAGATGGAAACTAATGATTGAAGTACTTTGTATACTTTTCGAAGAAAGTGTATGGACTTAGAGAACCTGGTAGAAGCTGCATACAACCATCAAAAAAATGTTATGACATGTTTCAAACCCAAGGCAGGCATACCTATGCTTGAGTGATAAAATACTTTCAAGGTATGGCCGCCATAAAATACACTGCGGATCCATAATCACATTGACTTAAAAGGTATAGCCACTAAAGATACAATGTGGATCTATACTTCCATGACATGAACTGATCATAGCAACAATAATTACACAGTGGATCTATGAGATGACAAAACATAGCCACGAACCAATACAAAGTGGATCTATGTGATGGTATATATATCAATATTCTCAAAAGAAACTCCTTCGCAACCTGGGTAAAGTAGATATTAGGGTGAATACTCAACCCAGGGTCTTCTTACCGATCCTAATGTGGCACAAATCTAACCATGTGAATAGATTTTTTTTGTAAATGTGTTGAACCTACACAGAATAGATCTAGCTAAACAATAATACACACATTTGCAGAGAGAATTGGAGAAAGAAGAAGAAGGAGAGAAAGAATGGAAGAATTCTCATTAACCATTGTGAATAATGAATAATTTACACATGATACACTCTTTATAAATCAATGAGTTAGAATTGAGGTGAACCAATGTGCCATAGTGGTGGTATAGAGTGATCTGGACACACACCAATAGTTACAAAAGTGAACTGACACCTATTCTAGTCTCTCAGGTAGTTACGGGAGTGAACTGCCACCTAGTTGAGTTAACTAGTTAACTAGTCTTCAGTTAACTGACTGAACAAAGAGTAGTGAGGAGTTAAATCATGGAATCAATGCTAATGTGCCACTCTGGTGATGATACCAAGGCAAGGTCAAATTAGCATGATGATGATCCCAATGTTGCATGGTGATGATCCCAATGCAACATCTAAAATCAACTCAACTAGTCAAACTGAAGTGTCAACTGAAAGAGAATATTCTCTAGGTGGAATATTCTCCCCTAAAATATAGGAGATTGGATAATGAATAATTATGAATAATAAATAATGAATAACCTTAGGAAAAATAAATCCTAGGTGTGTGTGAAGTAACTCCAACACCCCCCCTGAACATCACTATGGTGAAAATAAAGATTGGGTCCCGACAACGAGGCCATGTTAGGTACCCAAGTACAAATGATACACTGAAAATAAAGTGAGAAAAGAGGGAAAAACTCATGGGAAACCCCCCCCTCAAGGTACAATGTATGTAAACAGAAGAACTACGTTTTCTAGGCAACTGTGTCCTTCACTCCAAGACAACCTCACAGAGAATGGAATTTCTTCTCAGTGAAGGTCTTGGTGAAAATGTCTGTTGTTTGTTCTGCTAAAGGGAAGAACTGTAAGTCGATGATCCCCTCGTGTACTAAGTCCCAGATGTAGTGCATGTGGATCTCAATGTGCTTCGTCCACTGCCTTTGAACTAGATCTCTAAAAAAATTTAGAGTGCTCTGGTTGTCACACCAGATGACAATCGGCCAATGAAACTGAATGCCTAACTCAGTGAGAAAATGTTGTAGCCACATAGCCTAAATGGTTATGTTAACTACCCCTCTGTACTCTACCTCGAATGAATATAGAGCAATGGAAACTTTCTTCTTTCTCGACCAATAGATAGGCCCAAAACCAAGATTGAGTGAGTAACCAGATGTGGACTTGCAATCAATGCTATCTCCAACCCAGTCGGAATCAATAAACCCAATGAGATCTAATGTAAAGTCTGCTACATAATGAATCCCAAAGGTGATGGTTCCCTGTATGTATTGAAGGTTATGCTTTGCATCTTTCCAATGTAGCTCTTGTGGCTCCTACATGAACCTGGAAACTGTGCCAATTGCATATGAGAGGTCTGGTCTGGAGTGTGTGAGATACAAAAAGATCCCCACTAGTTGTCTGTATAGTTTTCTATCAACAAGTGGAGTCTCTCCTCCATCCTCAAGTTTGACTCCTGATAGGAAAGGAGTCGGAGCAGACTTGCAGTCTGTCATGTGAAATCTCTCAAGGAGATCTCATGCATACTTGGCTTGAGATAGTTTGATGCCTGATGCATCCTGACTGATCTCAAGTCCAAGGAAGAAGTGTAGCAGACCCACGTCTGTCATCAAAAACCTATCATGAAGAATCATCTTGACTGCAACAATCGATGAAGTCGAGCAACCGGTGATCAAAAAATCATCGACATACAGAACTAAAAGTAGAAGTGAAGCAACCGTCCTAAGCATGTATAAATTCAGGTCTGATTTATAACGTACAAAGTTCTATGACAACATGTAGGAGTCCATCTTGGCATACCATGCCCTCAGAGCCTGTTTGAGGCCATAAAGTGACTTCTTCAGTCGACCGACCAAAGATAAGTCCTGCATAAATCCCTGGGGCTGATCCATGTAGATATCCTCAGAGAGATCACCATGAAGAAATGTATTCTTCACATCCATTTGATGGACTTCCCATCCCTTGGCTACCGCATTGGCAAGTGCCAATCGTATGGAATCCATATTTTCTACTGGAGCGAAGGTCTCATCATAGTCAATACCATGAGCCTGCTGAAAGCCTTTGGAGACAACCCTAACTTTGTATTTGTTGATCTGTCCATATACTACGCTCTTGGTCCTATAGACCCATCTACATCTAACAAGTTTCCTCTCAGAAGGAAGGGGAACTAGATCCCAAGTCTAGTTCTCGAGGAGGGAGTTGTACTCCTCCTGCATGGCGGATTCCCAAAATGGATTTCCAACAGCCTCGCCATAATACTGTGGATATAAATACTGAACCAAGAAAGTATGCCTGGAAGGAAATGGTTTAGTGGAAGTGAGTGCAACAGGAGGATCCTCAAAATCAGATCGAGTCCTCCTAGTATCGGCTGGATCACCTACGAGATCCCCTGCATCCTGAAGAGTAGTTTGTGCCCACTTGAGACTCTAATCTACCTCTACAACTGCATATGGATGCTCTAACTCTACATATGACTGTACTAACTTTGAATCTGAATCCTCTGAGTCCTCTGAATCAAAACTCTCGTCTGAAGAAGAGTCAGCATGTGCATTCTCATAATCTCAGACAGGTGGAAGAGTGAAGGTGTCTGCATGCGGCTGTT
>SNQJ01S0042988.1:97223-108733 GCA_010110895.2 Picea sitchensis | reverse complement strand
AATTTTGTGAGACCGAAGGTATTTTATGGTTTTGACATGGAGTATCCTAGGATAATAGTTTTATTGCGAATAATGAGTCACCAACTCAATGGAACACTCCAGAATCAAGGGTCAGTTTTCTGGTTTTCACGCATACTTATATTTATCATTTCCAAGATTGAACATTTGTCCTAATATGATCCAGGTGGACATCGGTGGCCACCCACCTATTCCACTAGTTCAAAATACAATTTCCATCTTGGTAGTTTTTCTACGGTTTTTTAGGTCCCAAACTTTTGGGGCCATTTTGAGGCCCTAAACGACATTTTTTTGGCTTAACAACGCCTATCATGTAGCTAAAAGTAGATACTAGGCCAAATAGAATATATACTCATCAACTAGACCTTTTTGACGAGGTACCGAGCTCCCCAAACAAAGATCTTATGAAAAATTTGCACCCCGGGGAAGTTGACATATCAACTACCCCCATCGGGGCCCACAAACTTTTTGTGTTTCATCTTTCGGGGTTATGAAACACCAAAAGGTTTATGGGCCCCGATGGGGGTAGTTGATATGTCAACTTCTCGAGGACAAAAATTTGCATACAAACTCTGTTTGGGGCGTTGAGTACCTCATCAGAAAGGTCTATCTGAGTATTACACATTTCATTCGGCCTAGCATCTGCCTTCAACTACATGTTATGCATTGCCAAGCCAAAAAAACATCGTTTAGGGACTCAAAACGGCCCCCAAAATTTGGGACCCTAAAAACCGTAGAAATACTGCCAAGATGGAAACTATATTTTGAACCAGTGGAATAGGTGGACGACCATCAATATCTACCTGGATCATAATATATGAAAAAAACAAATATATGTATAAGTATCGAAAACATATTATTTATGAGCTATTTTTGGGAAATGTAAAACTTTAATGTGTTTATAATTCAAGCAATAGTTCCAACACATTTGCAAGACAAACTTCAATGTCTCGACTCCAAATATTTTATTCCTTGCCACATGACCATACGATGCTACATGTTTTGAATCTTTTGCATGCATTGATGCCACTTTATATGATTTTGTGTAATGTTGGAATCTGGATAGTGTTGCTCATGATGACCGAGTTTCACGTGAATTGTAATTATAGTGATAATCATTTAGGGGAACAAGATCATGAAAAGTTTAGGTTATATAGCATAAATATTGCCCATTGGATATCTCAAGAGGGATGGAATGTAAAACATATAAGAAAACGACCTACTTATGGACGATCATAAATATTTCCCAGTGGATATAGGGATGTAATGTAAACAGATAAGCAAACAATGTGATTATCGACGTTCGGAGCGATGACAAATGGGTTCGGCATTAAATGCTGAGTTTTTTGGAAAAATATTGGCAGTATGTGCCTCAAATATGTTTAAGCCATTTTAATCTTGTTTGACATAATATTGGAGTCACTTTGAAAAATAGAAAACAAAATAAACCAAATGGAATAGTTTAATTTTGTAGGTACTAGGTCTAAACAATGTTCTCTTATGGCTAGTGAAAAGGAAAATCAAAGCCTCTCCATCTCTAACAACAAAAATCGTGCACCTAGAAATGTTAAAAAAATGTTGGGTCATGAAGGAAATATCAATTTTAGAATGATCATATAAATTTACACGTACACTACTACTAGAAAGGTATAAAAGGTCTTTATTTGTGAAGGAAATTTCATTTTTATATGATTATATAAAATTTGCACGTAGGCCACAGAGCTGTTATGGAGAAGAAGGGTAATGGGTTAATATTTTCACTTTTCGAAAAAATAAATTAATTATATTTTAACAAAATTTCAAATCTTGAAATGTGGGATTCAACTTTAAGGAAAATCATCGACTATGAATCCTTTCCTCACGAGCATCCTCTCTATGGAGTTACCAACCACTACATACTTGTGCCAATCCTCAGGAACAAAGAAGCCATGGCTGCACATAATCAATGGGAGATGGATTCAGTTGCAGTGGTGCCCAAATTATAAATTTCGGAGTTGTGATATACATGAAGGTGAAGGCACCATAGTTGATGACAAAGATGATTCTGCAGGGTCCCCAAGATGTTTATCTTGGCCTCCCAATCATGCAAATTGAAGATCTTTTGTCGTGTTCAAGATCACATAAGCCAAGGATCCAAGGAGAATACACAGTTATGCATTTTATTATAGGTCAACTATTGATATTATTTTGTTATTAAAGCCACCACCACAATATGCTTGAAAATTGTTTCAATGCATGCTTTGATATCTACATTATCTCATAGGTTTTTATATTTTGGATTCTTATCCTTGCAATAAGAATTAAATTTGTAGGTGTTGAAATGGAAAGAAACTAGGCCTCTTAGAAATTGACAAGTTTTTGGAAGAAAAGTTGCGTTTGGATCAGTGAATGTAACAATAGCTCACTTTTCACTTCATATGTCTAATTGGGTGAGATTCTTATAGATGTAATATGATTTTGCAAGAGGTAATTTTGTTACTTACTATGTAGATCAAATTGAAAGTATATCGTTTTTACAATGTATTGACCTTTAATTTTGAACAACTAAGTTCATTAACCCCAACAATAAGAAGTCACGGCCATGCTATTATCTATCTTGCATAATTCAGTCATATTTTCATGCTAAAGTAAGTGATGTAGTATCTTTATTTTAGTATGGCATATTGTTTATTAACCAAATGAGATGTAAGCTAAATCTTGTGGTGGAAAAACTAGTTAGTTTCACGATTATGTGGAGCATTGTAATCAAAAGGATCAGAACTACCAATCCTTTTCCTATTACACTCTCTTATGTACTTCAATCTTCAATTATCTATCTATTTCTAGTTTTTTGGTTGCAATTTTCATCTATGAATCCTTTGTGCAAATGACGTTAGTTCTTCAACGAGAAATAATAAGGATTCACACTTACTTACTTGGTTTATCATAACCAAGTTATTCAAGCATATAAATACATTTATCATGCCTCTTAGATAGATTTAGAAGGATGTAGGATTAATCGATGGTATAGACAATTGTCCAATAGTTGCATACAAAGCATAGTATCAACAATTCATATATAAATATAACCTTTGTTGATTAATTAAAAAAACACCAAAACTGGATACTCAAATATATTGACTGCACTTATTATTTGGACAACTGAAGTACATAAAGAAATTTCCAACAAACATTACAACATAAATAAGTAATGAACCTGGTGTATATATCTCTATATGCATCCTCAGAAATGTCGAGATAGTTATGGATATGGGTAACTATAATATGCAGTAGATCCCAGTTGTTAATGAAAGTTTTTTAGGTATAGGAATCAGACCATCAACCAACACAACATTTCTAACTGAAAGTACAAATATATAGATGACAAACAACTCTCCCTTGACCCTTCTATCAACAATAGATCCACCCAACAGTAAGTAAATTGACACTTCTCTTAGAGAATCGATCCCAACAGGGAATACTCAGTCCCCGGGAGAGAAAATCGACTCTCACAATCAATATTAATCCACAGAAACTCCAACTCGGCCTTCAGCAAAGGGATATTGTCTCTAGCATGTGAAACTGGTCTTCCTTTAGCATAATATTTTCCAAACAAAGAATAAATCACCCCTTTATTCAATAAATCGACCCCCACACTATTAAACTTGGCCAAAAGAGGATATTTGACCCAGCTTCAAGAGAAAAATTGGTCTCTTAGTGAATGAACTCGACCCAATACAAAAAAATCTCCCTCAAGCAAGTAAACTCAACTTCCTCAAGAAAAATCGATCTCTACACATAAAAACCAGCTGCCAAATGATGAGATACTTAGCCACACTAAAGCACAATTGAGAAATATGAATGATTCCTCCTCTTTGACCAGCTAGGGTGGATGGTCTCATCATTGAAACCAATCTTCCAATCTCTCTATGGTTTTTCGTTCCAAGATCCAAAGCCACAAAAAATCTCTCAGCTCATTTTTAGAAAAATAGTAATGCATAATGAGAGAGGGCGCCCTCATTCCTCTTATATTTCATTTTTCACCCTTTTGTTAATCCTTTTACCCTTTTACATTTAAGTGAATTTTTAATTTAACTTTGGTAAAATCACTTTATTAATTAATTAACCCATTTTTAATGACAGAAAGCGATTACTTAGCTTGTAAGTCATTCCTGGATACCAGAAGTTCCTTTCTCATCAGCCCAGCCTTTAGATATGTTCATCCCAATCCCAATGATCTATTACACAAAGGTGTTCCCTCCAACATTAACATGACCCAAATAACACCTTGAGTGCGTTTATTTAATTTATACTCAATATTACCCTTAATTTACGAGAATCATCAAAATGGGCCACAAAAACAAGAATGAACTGTGTGGAAGTGATCCTAATGATGAAACAAGGTGAATGGACTAGGCTAGGCCTCATATAACTCCTCCAATTTTCCTGAGCCCCCTGTTAATCTCCATTTACCCCTTCGGATAGGCTGACGTAAACCCATAAGGTCACCTCCAACTGTAAAGTAAAGGAATCCAAAAATGGGGACATTACAGTCCTCCCTTCCCAAATATTACTTGTCCTTAACCAATGCCATCACAACTTGATGCTCCATCGACTGAACCAGATTGAAACTGAAAATGATACCAGGGTTCCAAACCACCCTGCAAGATGTGAAGCATCCTCTGCTCAAGGAGTGGTCCAATAAGGTACTGACATAAGACGCCTCCTGAAAACTGCCAACAAGTAAGGCAACTCAGTTCTGCAACAACTCAATCAACCCTCTCATGAAAGTAAAAACCGGTCCTTACCTCTATGTCAAATGTTGAACTGACTAATACTGAAATCCCAGGGTCTCAAGCTAATATTAGAAAGGAACCACCATGATAATGTTGCATCACTCTGATCATAACCGTTCGACCTTTGTCCCTAGTTTTCCCCCTCCTGCCTTGGTACTCCCGTCTAAAATACTTGTGAGGGATGAATCTACTACCATGAATAATATCTTGCATAAGCGTCTGAGTGAAGTCACGACCTACAAATATGTTGTCATACTCGATATCGAATGTCAGCAAAGGAAGTCTATCCTGATCACTAGAAATGAATCTGGGTTTCTCATGGACTCTAGACATCTCTCCACTAGATAGCTTTGTCACCTTTGTTTCCCCATACTCTGAAGATATCATCAAGAAGTACATGAATTGGTCAATCAATGCATACATACTCTCTACCCATTGTACCCTCGGTAAACCTATGATGCAATCTATCAACATGCTCATGGACTCTAGACATGTATCCTACTCTTGTCCAGAAGTGGTTAAAGACTACATCAGTCATGTGGGATGGGTGCACCCCAACATGCTCTTCTGACAAGTTTTACACCCCCCATATCTTCCCCTACATTGTCCACAAAGCCCCTCCTCTCTTGGCCCTTCCTGGATGATGTGAGACACTCTCTGCACATAACACTGATCTACAAGGTGATAATACAAGAATCCACCCGACTTTCCCTTATAAGCCAGACAATCATAAGATGGATAAACTCGGTCAACTCCTTAGAAGACCACTCCTCTAAGCAACCAATCCTACGCATTTCAAGAGTAAATTTAGGGAAGCAAAAACTGGCCATCTCATCTGTATCGACTACCGATTTTTTAAATACTTTAGCCCTAGGGTCCCAAGCTAATATCCACGAGGAACCATCATGCCTAGACTACACTCTCCTCTCCTAGATACCCAAACTGAGATCCCCAAAATGACTGCATTGACTATCTTGATCATGTTTCATCCAGGAATCTCAGTGGAGTCAAAGTCTGCCAACCCCCCAATAGACTTGATCCTGGGTATCGTGAGGGAAAATCTACACTGCCATATAGAAAAAAGATCAAAAAATCCTCTCACAACATCCCCACATTGACGGAGACCAATCACTGAAACAACCTTGTCGATCAACCCCACCATCTGAAGCAGTCTATCACTCCGATGAATTCCAATATCCCACCACCAGATTGGAAGCCCACCACTCCTAATATCTTCTGAAATCTCTGTGAATCGATCCAACAAAGTATGGATGGAATCTTGTGCACTTCATGCACTGATCACATGGTCCAAATGAAGGGACTCTGTCATGGCCATAATGCTACCTGTCTCATCCAACTGACGCAAGTGAGACTCCCATGTCCTATTGTATATAATGCGGGCATCAAATAACAACAATATATGCCTCTACCACTACCTGAAAGACTGGAAAATTACTAGTGTGTTCGTCAACCCTAAGGGTATGACCAAGAAATCATGATGAAGTATGGAAGAATATTTGTGTGTATCCTTTTCTCCGACCCTCATATGATGATATCTGAGATGAAGATCGATCATCAAGGGATACGTTTCTCCATGAGGCTCACCCATCCAATCGTCGATCCTTGGTAGCCTCAACTCAATGGTATGCTCGAGGACTCTATTAGGAGGTCTCCCTAGAAGATATGTCCCAATACTCCATTGTACACTACCGATTGCCAATGAATATCCTTGCATACTAATTCCTACCACTGAATCGTCCTATATCATCATGTATCTTGTAGGCGCTACTAGATCCATCACTCTATTGGTGTCACCCAAACCTATATCCTAGAGCGTGCCCATGTCTATTATATACCTGTCCACCCAATCCATGGATGCATATACTTCCTTGCAAGCTAGTGCACAAGGAATGTGATCAACTATCTCCTTTGTAGCTAAGCCTTGAGCCTTTAATGGGCTCTCCAAAAGAAATGGCTCATGACCCCCACAATGCAAAATAGGAGCATAATCAAAATCCTCTGCATCATACCTCTCCTCAAGCACCTGCAACTCTAAATGCTCCTCATGCGGGATCATCACAAGAGGCTCCTCCCTTAAATCATGAGTTCCACTCACGTCTTCTCGTGTCATGGTTGTCAAATATGATGGATTCCCCAATGTAAGTGATGAAGAGTGTGCCAAACTCAACTGGTAACGAAGCTCCTCAACCTCCCTTTCCTTGTCTTTAGCGAACTTGAGAGTAAGTTCCCTATCCGTGAACAACTACAAGTAATCTAATTTCATCTTCTCTAGTGCTTCTTTGATTATGTGCAATTGTGCACTAGTGACTCCACTTGCAACTCCTTTTTGTCTCTCCTCCATCTAGGTTTTCCAAATAAGAGTTTCAATGAATCTATGAGCACCATCTGCTTTTGACAACACTTGTACAATCTACTCCTCTGTAACCAATAATTGATCCTCCAAATCATGCAATGCTAAGGGAATTTGTTTAATTTCATCCAAGTGGTACGGGTTGTCACACAATAGATTCTTTGATTTGTTTTCATCTATAAGAATACTATCCCCATCAACAACAATTGACTCACTAGATGATTCAATGTAATCTTTACTTACCGTACATTGACATGTCAAATGATGGGACTCATGTGCACTATCTCCGCCAAAATCAACCTCTCCTTTGTCATCCTCCACGCATGGCTCCTAAGAAGATGGATCCCTATCCCACGACAATTTTTTAAATACCTAGTCTTCATCATATTTAGGTACAATCATGTCTGCATTGTCATAAGTATCATAGATAGGATAAGGCATTGAATCCTTGTCATGCTTAGGTGCTTGCACACCCTCATCATCATGAGCATCACTACTAAGGTATGATGTTGAATCCTCAACATTGGTTGATTGAGACACTTCATCATATGCACCATCAACTTGTCCATCATGTGCACTCGTGTTATGGGCCTCATAGGACAATGCTAAAGGTGTACTAGATGTTGTTGTGTCGTCATCCTCAATTTTAGAAGCATTAGAATCTCCAGAAACTAGTACCTTTTTTGTTGGCACCTTCACCTTCTTGTCCATTGATACTTTGGGTTCATACCAGTCAGGATGTTTGATGGTGCAAAAATTATTGAATGACATGGCTGCGTGAAATGCCTTATTAAGCCTCATATATTCCCTCAAACAATCTGTAAACTCCTCATCTTTCTCTTGTTGTCTTTTTTGTTGCCCCTTTGAACTTCTAGCTCCATTGTTCCGTGCATTGATTTGATGGATTTCCATAGCCAAGCTTGTGTACCCTCACAGGTTGGGAGGATTACAAGCTATGATACCACTGTAGTGTTCCAACTAATTTTTTTTGTATTTTCTTCTAGTTTAATGGTATAAACACTTGTCAAATAGTTGCATACAAAGCATGGTATCAATAATTCATATATAAATCTAACCTTTGTTGATTAATTACAAAAACACCAAAATTGGACACTCAAATATATTGATTGCACTTATTATTTGGACAACTGAAGTACATAAGGAAATTTCCAGCAAACATTACACCATAAATAAGTAATGAACCGAGTGTATATATCTCTATATGAAGCCTCATAAATGTTTAGAGAGTTATGGTTGTTGGTAACTATAATGTGCAACAGATCCCAACTATTAATGAAAGTCNTTTTTTTTGTATTTTCTTCTAGTTTAATGGTATAAACACTTGTCAAATAGTTGCATACAAAGCATGGTATCAATAATTCATATATAAATCTAACCTTTGTTGATTAATTACAAAAACACCAAAATTGGACACTCAAATATATTGATTGCACTTATTATTTGGACAACTGAAGTACATAAGGAAATTTCCAGCAAACATTACACCATAAATAAGTAATGAACCGAGTGTATATATCTCTATATGAAGCCTCATAAATGTTTAGAGAGTTATGGTTGTTGGTAACTATAATGTGCAACAGATCCCAACTATTAATGAAAGTCATGTAGGTATAGGAATCAGACCAACAACCAACACAACAGTTCCGAGTGAAAGTATAGATCTATAGATGACAAACAACTCACTTTTGACCCTTCTATCAACAATAGATTTGCCTAGCAGTAAGTAAATCGACCCTTCTCTCAGAGAATTGATCCCAGCATGGAATACTTGGCCCCCATGAGAGAAAAATTGACTCTCACTGTCAATATTAGTCCATATAAACTCTAACTCGGCCTTCAACAAATGGATATTGTCTCCAACGTGAGAAATCGGTCTTCCTTTAGCTAAATATTTGCCCAATAAAGAATAAATCACCCCTTTATTCAATAAATCGACCCCCACACTATTAAACTCGGCTGAAAGAGGATATTTGACCTAGCTTCAAGAGAAAAATTGGTCTCTTAGTGAATGAACTCGGCCCAATACAAAAAATATCCCTCAAGCAAGTTAGACTTAACTTCCTCAAGCAAAATCGATCTCTACACTTAAAAACCAGCTGTTAAATGATGAGATGCTTAGCCACACTGAAGCACAATTGAGAAATATGAATGATTCTTCCTCTTTGACCAACTAGGGTGGATGGTCTCACCACCAAAACCAATCTTCTAATTTCTCTAGGGTTTTCCGTCCCAAAAGGCAAAGCCACAAAATCTTTCTCAAATCGTTTTTAGAAAAATAACAATGAATAATGAGAGAGGGCATCCTTATTCCTCTTATATTTCCTTGTTCATCCTTTTGTTAACCCTTTTACCCTTTTACACTTAAGTGACGTTTTAATTTAACTTTGGTAAAATCACTTTATTAATTAATTAACCCCTTTTTAATGCCAAAAATCGATTACTTGGCTTGTAAGTCATTCCCAGAAATGCCTATCTCATCATCCCAACCTTTATATATTTTCGCCCCGATCCAAAGTAACTATTACACAAAGGTGTTCCCTCCAACAATATGACCCAAATAACACCTGGAGTGCGTTTAATTAATTTATACTCAATATTACCCTTAATTTACAGGAATCGTCGGAATGCCATGGAACTAAGAACAAACTGTGCGGAAGTGATCCTAGTGATGAAACAAGGTGAATGGACTACGATGGGCCTCATATAACTCCTCCAATTTTCCCGAGCCCGTTGTTAACATCCATTTACCCCTCTGGGCAGGCTGACATAAACCCATAAGCTCGCCTCCAATTGTAAAGTTGGGGAATCCAAAAATGGGGACATTACATATGCTATACCTTCTTCGTCGACAGATGCAGGATCAACATCTGCTTCTTTGGAAAAAAAGGCAGGATTAACTATCAGTCTATTTACAGGAAAATGTGGTTGATTCTCCCGTGTAGGGCGGTATGGGTCTATTGAGGCCCTCTTATGAAGGTGGTGTTGTCTAGGTGGTGGAGACGGTGGTCGCATTTGTCAGAATAGTTTAAAGCCCTGACATTGAATTTTGCTTCAAGGTGGTGCACTCAAAAAGCATAGGTGTTCATGCATTGACACTAACAAAGAAGAATGTAACAAACTTAAAACTGAGGTTATGTAAGAATGGAAAAATTGCATTGTGTCAAAGCTCGAACTTGTTAGCCAAACTTAAAACTTAGGTTATTTAATTGCATTGTGTCAGAGCTTCACAATAAGACTTTGAAGTTGTTAACCAATAACATGTTTTATAAAAACAATTTAAATATTATAAAAAAATAATTATTTCGTTTGGTGTATGTACAACATTAAATAGCATGAAAATATGTGTAGTCAAACACTAGCTAATTGATGGTCCGTGATGAATCGAATGATATAGTCCTAACCTTCAAGATTACTAACCCTTCAACACATTCCAAATCCAACAAAAAATATTAATGATTTTTTTTAAATTTTGAAATAAATCATTTTAAGTGATTACCAATCGAGGAAAAAAACAATTAAAACATCCAAATTACCTTAAATGACAATTTAACAATGAACACATAAATTTAAAGAAAAAATCTTACCCCTATTCAAATTGTTAAATTTTGTTACCAGTAGTATAAAACCTTACTTATAAGAAATGTTTGACTTTCAAAAATGGCTTCCCTCCCTTATCAAAACGGCATAACACATGCCAAACAAACCAAATGTATATCTTTTAATTATTTTTTCCATTTTCCAAACATGAGAATCTCAAGATTAAGAAACCAAAGTAACACTAATTTTGTCCTATTTGATTTGTCTCATTATTTACCTCTTAATATATTTCCTTAATCCTACACAAGAGTGATAGATTCACATTGACTCCACATTGATTAGACAAAGTAACACTAATTTTGTCCTATTTGATTTGTCTCATTGTTTACCTCTTAATCTATGTCCTTAATCCTACACAAGAGTGATAGATTCACATTGACTCCACATTGCTTAGATCACACAAGTCAAAGCCTCCTCATTACTTTTCACTACCATCCAAAATGTGATTAGTGCACACCACTTTGCCCTCTCATCACTTCAGATTTTTCTAAGGTTGGCAGTGTTTGCCCTCTGACCACCTTCATATTTTAAGATGATTTTTCTAAGGTTTGCCTGTGATCACCTTCATATTTTAAGTTGATTTTCCTAAGGTTTTGCAGAGTTTGCCCTCTGATTATCTTCATATTTTAAATTGATTTTTGTAAGGTATTGGCGCAATGTCTTATCCATCATTTAATCAAAGTGTGGGTCCTACCATTGGGGGGTGAGCCGACATTGTTTATGCCCGA
>SNQJ01S0042988.1:46398-75944 GCA_010110895.2 Picea sitchensis | reverse complement strand
GCCCGTCACCCTCCCTTCCCCCGTCGCTCCCCTTCCACCATAGCAAAGGGGAGCGACGGGAAGGGAAGATGACAGGGTGCATGGGGTGAAATGGAAAAGGTGGGGTGGGAGAGTGATTCTCATAATCACCCCCTTCCCCACCAACACACATTTTATGTCTACTTTTTATTTAGTTTTAATGTATTTTTTATTATTATTTTGTTTATACTTATTATTTTTTAGTTTTTTAAATTTGATTTCTATGTTCCTTTTATTTAATAAAATATATAGATAAATATTATAAAATTATAAATAAACATGTGTAATTAAAATAATAAATTTATAAAATAATGTGTTTGTTATTTTATAAATAAAAAATTATTATTATTATTATTATTTTCAATTAAAAGAGTAGTTATAATCATGTTTAAAAAATATAGTGTTTTTTTTTGTTTCCAGAAAAAATGGGTTGTGATGAAAGGGGAGGGAGGGGTGGGAAGGGGATGGGGATGGCAGTGGGAAGGGGATGGGTGTGGGTCGGGAGGGGAAATGAGGTGGGATGGGGTGGATGGAGTGCCTATCATGAATTGAATGATGGAGAATATATACAATATATTTGGGCACTAAGGCCATGGACTCTTGTCCAATTATTCTAGAAGGCAAATTCTTTATACGAGTATTTTAAAGAGCATACCTCGACTTGATTAGAATTGATGTCGCGCCTCATGCTTGTGAGGAAAATTTCAAGAAACTTCACTCCTTCATTGTGTGCAAGTTTAAGAAACTCGTCAACTTCAACATTCTTGAATATAATGGTGGGGTCAGGAAGTCTCAACATCCTTTCGAACATTGAAGGGGATAGATAAATCGATGGTTTTCCTTGTATCTAGATGATTCTTCTCTCTGTATTGAACTTGTCAGCACACTAGAGGACCAATTCTTTAAAATCAGTTACCTCCGACACACACCCAACCAATGCAATACCTGAGCTCCAAACTTTGTTCAATTCCTTTTCTTAAGATGGGAGAGATAAGTACCATTTATAAGCTTGCAACCACTGAAACTAGTGGTCTTCTCGTTTGAGGGTGTTGACAGTATCGCCACAATATAACTCCTTCCTTTTACTTGACATGTCTTTATGCAAACTTCCTTTTTTAATGAATAGATGGCACTTATATCAATATAATCTTTTACAACATGACATTTAATTCTTTATTTACTTTTACCATGTATTTCCTTGATTATTAACTACTCTAGATATTAGTTCGAAGTTGCCAATCTGAACGGTCTGATTTTGAATTTACGACAAAGATTTTAAAAAATTTATGCCACTCAATAACTATATTTAATTCATACAAGTGGCGGCTGATGTGGTGGTGGGAAATAAATGACATCAGGAATAGTGATAATGTATCGAGGAGTATGAAAAATGGTTAAGTATGGAGGTGCGAAGTGAGGGATGGAAAGTGTATTATGATGAATGAGGGAATGAAGGATGTGGGATATGGAGAATGAGAGGAGAGATATGAGGGACTCCCATATCTGCATGGATGTAATATGCTAAGTACCCAAAGGTCGATTTTGCAAGTTGCAGAAATATGTGAGTCATTTTAGAGAACGTGGAAATGTAGGATGCGAGGTTGTGGGTCTAGGAAAAAGGTAAATGGAATCAAAGGGAGGACCCCACATCCACATTCATGAAATTGGTTAAATATGAAAAGTGAAAGGGTGCATTATGGGTAATGGGGAAATAGGAAGGGTCTATTTGAGTGTTGTGGGCTGTAGGACTTGGGTATCTGTGGGGTGAGGGATAGATTGGTCTCCCGCAACGAGACTCCCACAACAAAGAAAACGACTAAGTATTGGGATCATTGGGGAAAAATAAATAAGTATGGTATTGCAGGTTTGCGAGTTTGCAGACCTGTGGACTTGGTGGTAGCCTACTTCACAACCCACATTTCAAAGAAAAAAGATTAAGTATAGAATATACAAGAGACAAAAGAAGAAAGGAAAACGACTAAAGATGGACATTTATACACTAACATTGATCAAGACGAAGTCTTGGAATCGGTCCAATGGAAGAAATTTCATCATCTTTTCATATTTTTGTTGAACAAGAAGATTATGAATATTCACAAGATAATGTTGTTCAAACCATAACTCAAACAAATAAATTCAAAACAAAGGAACAACCATAAAAAGAAATAGCAAAATCCAACATTCCAGAACCAACAAAACAACAACCAGTTGTTAATCACACAAATACACTATTGCAAATGAACTGTAATTTGGTTGATGAGTTAACTAAACTTCAGATTACCTTGCCATTCATAGAGGTAGTTAATATACCTCAAGAAAGAGATAACCTTTTGAAGATATTAGTTGATACAAATTCAATAATAGAGGCAGCTATAATGAACATAAGACAACAAAAAAATACCATGCTAGGAAGACCAAGAGGCAAGGTTCCACCATTTTACATATCCTTAGAGAATCATGAATTTACATTGCATTTGTTTGGTGGATAGTGGAGCCACTAACAATATCATGCCATTATAAATAATGGAAGCTCTTGGAATGGATTGTACAAAGTACTATGAGATTGGTGAAAGTTTATATGCCATTGATTCTATAAAAGTTCCAGCTTATGGAGAAATTAAAGATTTTTGTGCATGGAAAAGTGTAGCACCCCACATTATAACAATGTTTACTATCACAGTAGTTGACCTCCCTCCAATGTATGATGTTGTCCTGGGGAGAGATTGGTGCTTAATTATTGGAGGATACATAATGAATGACTAGATTTGCATGATGCTCCCAAACAAAGATGGAACAATGATCAAAGTTACATTGGAACATAGAAAACCAATATCGTTCAAGAAAAAGGAAATTGAAATGATGAAAAAATATGTAGATGTTTGAATTGGGAATTATGTTGTTTTCAACATAGGGAAACTAAATTCACCCAAGCAAAATGAAGAAAATTCTTTTCAAGGTTTTTGGAAAATGTCATTTGATGGTGCTTGCTCTAAGTCCGGAATTGGAGTTAGTATTGTGTTCGAAAGTCCTTAATCATGCATTTACCCATATGCAATCAGATTAGAGTACCCATATACCAACGATGAAGCAGATTATAAAGCTTTGATCCAAGGACTGACCCTGACCCTTCAAATGCAAATAAAGTATATGGTGGTGACTGGTGATTCATAACTAGTTATTAATCACATCAAAAGAAGATATAGAATCAAGAAAGAAAGATAGAAGCATTATGAAAAGAGAGTGTGAGAAATCATAAACTCTTTTAATTATTTCGATATTTCTTTTGTTCATCGAGAAAAAAACCAAAAATATGATTCATTGCCAGTGGCAACATCCCTTTTCAATACAGATGATTCTCCAATTCAGAATACTTTTCTTGTCAAAATAGTTTTTCGACCATCAATACCTAATGATCAAGAGTATTGTCAAGATTTTTAAAATGACGAGTACATTGAAATTTTTTTGATAGACCATGAACCAACATCATCTGATGTCTCAAAAGAAAGCCAAAGCAATCAAAAGGAGAATCATGATCAGAGTATTGTTGTTCTTCCAAAAAACTTATGTCACTCTTGAATCTCTTTTCAAAAAGGATGATCAAATTAAGACCATGGACCTAATAGAGGAATCCTCCATTATAAAAGTTCAAGAGATGAAAAAAATCAACATTAGTGCACTAGATTCCCAAAAATACATAAATCTTGGTACGAGTTGTACCACTGAAGAGATTGAAAAATAAACTCTTTTTTTCAAAGAGTTTCAAGATATTTTTTCTTGGAGTTATGATGATTTAAAGGAATATGAAAAATCTATTTTTCAACATGTTATACCACTCAAAGAGGGATAAAAACCATTTAAGCAAAAATTAAGAATGACAAATCCCAAATTGAAGCCCTTAGTAAAAATGGAGTTGGAAAAATTGAAAAAATCTAGTATAATTTTTCCAATCAAACACTCATAATGGCTTTCAAATCCTATGGTAGTTAGAAAAAATAATGGAGAGATTTTTTCTTGCATAGATTTTCGAGATCTCAACCGAGAAAGTATAAAAAATAACTACCCACTCCCAAACATGGAGATTTTATTGCAAGATGTCACTAGTTCTGCATTAATGTCTATGCTTGATGGATTTTCTAGATATAATCAAGCTATTGTGGTTGAAGAAGACATATCAAAGAATTCATTTATTACACCATGGGGAACATATGATTATGTTTGTACACAATTTGAACTAAAGAATGCAGGTGCAACTTTTCAAATAGCAATGGATCATGCTTTTAAGGATCTAAATGGGAAATTTATGGCAGATTACCAGGATGACTTGAAATTTCATTCAAAACTAAGAAAAAGACATTTCAAATATCTTAGACAAGTCTTTGAATGATGTAAGATGCATGGCATATATTTGAATCCAAAGACGTGTTTATTTTCTATATCAGAAGGAAAACTCCAGGGTCATATTGTGGGAAAAGAAGGAATATACATTGATCCAGAAAGGATTAAGGCAATAAATGACTTAAATCCTCCTACATATCGTAAAGGAGTAAAATATTTCCTTGGAAAGATAAATTTTGTACAAAGATTTGTTCTATATTATGCCACGATTATTAATCCAATAAATAAGTTACTAAAGAAGGATCATAAATTTGAATGGACATCATAAACTCAAAAGGATTTTTCAGAAATCAAACATGCAATCACTATTGCTCCTATTCTTATTAGTCCTGGTTTTGATAAAGATTTCATATTATACTCATTTTCTTCAGAGGAAAATATTGCTTTCATCCTCACTAAAAAAAATCAAAAAGGAGGAGAACTTCCAATCTTTTTCATGAGAAAAACATTGCACGGCTATGAATTAAATTACTCTATGATTGAAAAGAAGGCCCTTTCCCTGTTCAAGGCAATAGCCCATTTTAGGACCTATATTTTGTCAGATCACATCATTGCTTATGTACCACACTCACCTATCAATATATTTCTCAATCAACAACTCAGAGAAGGTATATGGAAAAATTGGTTAGCAAAGCTTCAAGAGTATGATTTAGAGATTAAGCCTCTGATACTCGTTAAGGGACAAGGACTATGCAAATTCATGACTAGAATTGAAGCCATAAATATTTATCCTCCCAATAAAAGTGATGTCTTCATACATATTTCAACTCTAGGAACATATGAATGGTATAAAGACATAATATTTTATTTGAGGTTTAACCAATTTCCTCTTGGAATGTCTTCTAAAGAGATAATAGCTTTGAAGATGAAAACCAATCAATATGTATTAGTTTCAGGAGTTCTCTTTTGAAGAAACTTTGATGGAATTCTATTAAGATGTTTACATCACTTGAAGTCTAAGGAAATATTGCAAGAGTTCCATAATGGAGTTTGTGGTGGACATTTTTCACCAATTGTAACTACTCATAGAATCATTCAGGATGGTTATTATTGGACAACTATGTTAGGTATCATATGTATTATAAATATTAGAAAACAAAAATATAAAAGCAATTACCAACGAAAGAACAAAATGTAGAGAACTAAAACACCAAAAATGATACCTTTATTGATAGAAATCAATGTTCACTTGCCTCTTCGAGGGGGAAACCTCCAGTAGAGAAGCACTATGTTACAATAATTCTCAATACAAGAATTTCTCATGCTTCCTACTCTTATTTATACTAATTTTGTCTTCTAAGGAACATTCTAGAGGAAGATCTTTCTAGAAGCGAAAGCTTCTATTAGGTCTTCTTACATTAGACTTGTTCACATTATTAAATAGGCCTTATTAACTAATGTCAACCTTTATTACATGGAAAATGTATTATTCTACCTACGTGAAGGATTAAGGAGGTTAGGTCCCTAACATGCCCCCCTTGAAGAACAACCTTGTCCTCAAGGATTGAGATGAGGAAATTGTTTCAAAATGGTGGCCGACACCCAGGTGGCATATTTTGGAGTTATATCTCTCCACTGAACTAACACTTCCTTGATGGTTCACTGATGAAGATGACACTCTTATTGGTCCAAGACTACTTGTGGCTACAACCAAATGGAACCTTCTTCATCCAACTAAGGGAGACTGGTTTGAGTTTGGAACTTAGTTCCAATCACTTTCTTTAAGCATGAGACATGAGAAACATGATGGAGCTTAGAATGACTGGGCATAGATAACTAGTAGGCCATGGGTCCCACTCACTCGATAATTGTATAAGGACCATAAAATTTGGGAGAAAGTTTATGACAATGTTCATCTTTTAGTGAAGTCCTCTTATAAGGTTGCAGATGAAGAAACACTTGGTCCCATTAAAAAAATTGATGTTTGGAATGACCCTGATATACTTATTTCTTCATGTGATTCTGAGCCATGAACAAATTTTCTTTGAGGGTATAGAGAATGGTTGCTTAGATTGTAATATTATTTTCAACCTTCTAAACCTTGTAGACACCTAACATGTATGAGAGAACCGATGGAGGATTTTTCTCATAGACTACTTCAAAAGGAGTCATGCGAGTAGCAATATGGTAAGATGTGTTTTACCACCATTCAACTAGGGGTAACAACATAGCCCACTAATTTTTTCTATTGGATGAAAAACATCACAAATATGTTTCCAAACACTTTTTGACAACTTCATCTTGGTCATCAGTCCGAGGATGATAGGCGGTGCTGATATGCAATTGGGTTTCTTGGAGCCTAAACAATTCTTGCCAAAAATTTCTAGTGAAAGTTGGATCTCGGTTAGAGACAACATAATGAGGTGTGCCATGAATTTTGAATACATTATCCATAAAAAATTGAGCCACTGTGGATGCGGTGAATGGGTCTTGAAGAACGAAAAAATGAACATATTTGGAAAGAAAATATACTACCACCATGATGATAGACTTATTACCCGATTTAGGTAGGCCAACAATGGAATCCATAGAAATATCCCGCCAAATAGCAGGGGGAATCATGATTGGATTGTTCCTGGAGATTTAACTATTTCTCCCTTATTGCATTGACAAATATCACATTCAACCACAAAGGTCCAGACGTACTGTTTCATACCATCCAAAAAAAAAGAACGTTTGACCCGTTCATAGGTTTTGGTAAACCCAGAATTCCCAGTTGTGATTGAAGCATGAAGCCCATAAAGCACCATGGATTTAAGTTGTGACTATTTTCTTAGATGGCCTTTGTAGAGAATCTCTTCATTGTGCCAAGAGTACCCTCGAGAAGCTTGAGAATGGTGTTGCAATTATTGGATCAGTTGAGAAAGTTTGGGGTCTTGCAGCCATTCATGGCAAACAACTTGGAGCCAATCCGATAGAATGAAGGAGAGGGAAAAGAGGGACCCTTATTCTTCATACTTATTGGAAAGAGTGTCAGAAACCACATTCTCCTTTCCCTTATTGTAAATGATCTCATAATCATATCCAAATAGCTTGGTCACCCTTTTTTTCTTTGAAGATGAAATTCGCTATTCCAAAAAATACTTGAGGCTCTGATGATTAGTTTTAATTTGGAAGCATTGCCCCAATAGATAAGGATGCTAGAGATCCACGAAATGCAGAATATCCAACATTTCCTTTTCATAGATTGATTGGCCCAAATGTCTCTTCAAAAGTTGTTTTCTAGTGAAATCCAAAGTCATGCCATCTTACATGAGGATTGCTCCAATTCCTTTCCCTAATGCATCACATTCCAGGACAAAATTCACAGTGAAGTCAGGAATTTCTAGGATAGGAGTTGTGCACATGGCTTATTTTAAGGCATGGAAGGAGAGTAAATGGAGAACTTGATCCACATGGGAGAGATGGGATTTCCAAGTTTTATTATATATGAGAATATGATAAAATAAAACTAATACAAAATGACACAGGAAAGGATGAAATACATGATTCATGAGAGTTTGGAAAGTGGAGGGTGCATTACATAGGGCAAAGGGAATGACCAAGAAATCATATTGACCCTTATGTGTTCTAAATGTAGTCTTGGGAATGTCTTTCTCTTTCATATGTATTCGGTGGTAGCCAGAACAAAGATCAAGTTTAGTAAAGTACTGAGCACCACTCAATTCATCCAATAGGTCATCAATGACCGGAATGGGAAATTTATCTTTGATGGTGAGTTTGTTGAGGGTGCAAAAGTATGGACACATGCACCAAATTAATTATTTCTTGAGAACCATGACCATAGGAGAATAATAGGGGCTAGTACTGGGATGGATAACACCCACTTCGAGCAATTCTTGAACAATTTTCTCAATTTCATTCTTCTGGGAAAAGGGATAATGATAAGGGAGAACATTGGGAGGAAGAATACCCAGGACTAGAGGAATGGAATGATCATGAACGCCATGGGAAGGGAGAATTCCATGGGGAGTTGTAAAAATGGCTTGGTGTTGTAAGAGGAGAGATTGGAGGTCAAAATGCATAGAGGGTGTCTCAACTGCTTGAATGGGATGGAGTTGGGAAATAATTCCATAATAACATTTTTTGGGGAGATTTTCCATTCGATGGGAATTGATGAACTTAGGGGAGATTTCTATGATTCCTTCGAACTGATACTATTGTCCCTTCTGTTGGAATTGCATGGTTAATTCCTTAAAATCCATGAGGATGGGTCTCAGAGTGCGTCACCATTCAACACCAAGCACAATGTCACAACCACCCATTTTGTTGGCCCTTGAACAGGTTTTGAGGAAACATTGCTCATGTTTGACCATTTTTGGGACTTCGACAGGCTTGTCGAAGACGGAGCGCCCAGGCTTGTCGAAGACACTTGAGTCTTGCAACCCCCCCTGCCTCTACCTCAGGTGAGACTTCATCTACTTCACAGGTGATGCCAAAAGGGCCGGTAGTTAGGGTTTTGTTGGTGCGTTGTTGAAGAGTTGAACCCTGAGTCTGCCCCTGTGCCAACAAATGGTTCCATTGCCAGGACCTGAAACTGTGATTGTTGGGAACTAAAGAAAAGAGAAAGCTCTGTGTGTAGATCTGTTGCTATAGTGCACAGTATTCTACCTAACTTGTGAAGCTATGTGCTAAAAGAGAAGCTCGATCTGAAGAAAGAGGTAAGATCTTAAAGATTTGTGCTCTGGTAAAGGTAAGATAAGTGGAATTTTTTTCTTCAGAAGTATGAATTTAGGTATGTTTGATAGGTTTTCTCCTAATCTGAAAACTAGGGAACAACTAGAAGAAATCAGATTTGATAGAAATGGTGAAAGATATGTTATTCCTATGCATAGAAAGAAGTTTTGGATTGACAAGTGGGTGCATGAACCTAGAAAGAATGTTTGCAGATTGCAGGTCCATCACTGTGATCCTAGTGCGTAGTACAGGAAAGGTTGGGGATCGTTTAAAAGGAAGATTGGATTGACACTATGTTATAGCTGCAGAAGACTGAGACATCTTGCTAAGGAATGCCCTGGTGTAGGTCCTACTTGTCTTTGTTGTAAATCTGTTGGTCATGAGGTTTTGGATTTCCCTAGAATGATTACTAAAGTTGAAAATATGAACATGAGACAAGAAAACCATGAAGAAGGTGAAGAAACTAAGGATATGATAGAAAACCAGAGAAAATCAGAATCCATGTTATTACAACTGAAAGAAACACTGAATGATCACAGAGACATCAGTTTACCAGAGATCTTAAAAGAGAAGCAGTGCATAGAAACAAGAATATGAGACTTCGACATATACTATGTTCTAGATGAAGAAACACAGGTGAATATCATGCTAGAAAGCACTTGGGAAATTTTGGGAAAGCCTACTATGATTCCTTCATTGGGAAGGATAGGATTTTTTAAAGGAAAGATGATAACCCCATGTGGAAGAGTTACTAATGTACCTATGATTCCCCATGGAACATCGACCGAAGAAGAATTCGAAGTCATTAAATTTGTTGAGAAAAATGCCCCTTTTGCACTTTTGTTAGGAAAGACTTGGATTGAGAAAGATCAGATACAGAGGAAAGTAGAGAAAGAAGCCACAGAACAAAAAAAGAAAGAATTAAGGGACTTCATGTCTAAGAGAATAACACACTTAATAGAAGAACAAGAGGACAAGTCGAATCAACTGAGGGCCAGATACTTAGTTGTCAAAGTTGCAAGAATGCAGGAAGGTTGAAAAACATGTCCATGCAGGATAGAAGAACACCTAACCCAGAAATAGTAAGAGAAGAGGTATTACATTTGAACCCTTTGAAAAACCCTCAACAGTGCGAAGTTACTACACTAAGAGAAGATAAGAACAAGAATGGAAAGAGGAACCCCATGACTCAGATCACAGGGAAGACGACAAGAAATCTCAGTAAGAAGAAAGAAAAGTTAGAAAGACTGCAGGAAGTTCTAGAGGATACTTCGCAGAAGGAAGGCTTGCAGAACTTGACCCTCGCCAGGATAGAAGAACCACATAGAATGAAACTTCACCATAGTGAAGCTATATGACCGTTGGAGGTGTCCCAACCGTTAGAATGACACTCTAGAATGGTTAAAAACATAGTTATTTCCAGAAAGATTTCCATTGGACCGTTGAGACCATGCCATAATGGATGGATTGAGGTATTCCTACCCATTGGAGGAATCTATTATGACGATTGTCTATTTATTCCGTCGAATGCCACACTGGGACCACTTTTGCAAACTGAGATATTCGAGCTAATAGAGAAGTGATCACACACCACGCTATGTTGTCTAGACCTCTCCATTGAATTGACCACATCGAGTATCTGTTTGCCTACCTGAGTTCTTTGATTACGAGTGTGCATGTCAGGTGACCTTAGCATAATAGAGAAATCCGTAGAAGATATCTTGATCGACCTTATGGATGAGAAATTTATGTCCACAGGTATACAGGCATTGTTGACAGGCGAATTGCAAGCATCCCCCTCATCTGGACATCGTTCCGGGCCATCTCGAACCGCGATAGAGAAGAAAAGTAAGCACTGAGATGATCTGGCGAATGCAAAGTAGATCTCGTCGGTCTTTCCAGACTATATCCTGCCCTTGGCTGGCATGGTTAGTCGTGACAATGTCCTGAGGGATTTTGAGTACACACTCATCACTGCGTACCTCCCGAAAGGGATACGCACAGTGGGACCGCAGTTGGGACTGATCCCAACTCTAAAGATAAGTGATTTCAACCTCGGAGACAGAAAGAATTATGCGATGCTCACACCGCATCTCTACCTGACGAAGACAAATGGGAAGAAGCCCAAGATAGTTCCCCAGTTGTGGATCAAGGAGATTGCGAGATCGACGATCTTGAACGTCATGAAGATCCCCCACTTAGGCAGACATCAAGAGGTTAACGCATGTGTTAAAATCCTCATGTCATTCTACCATGGCAGGTATCTCTGGTTGGATAGGCGCATCACTATGGATTCGACATTGATCCACTTGATCATCGGACTAAGCATGCAGGGACTAGACCCTCAGAAATTCTACCCAGGGAAGACGTCAGATCGCTCTTTGGCGCAGTGCATCAAGGAGGCATATGGTGGTGTGGATAAAGAGAAGCGAGGCTACAAGGTAGCCTCCATCTAGGATGGCACAGTGCGCCTAGAGTTTTAGTTGATAGCAGGCAAGATCATTAGAAAGAACCCCCCTACACAAGTAACAAGATTCGTAGTCGACCTTGCAGGGAAGTGCATTGAAGGGATGTAGATGAACTGAACAAGCTACCTCGCCAACGAGCTAGAGAAGGACTTCCGCGAAGCGCAGGACCAAGGCTATGAGTTCCACTTTAGTTGGTTGTTGATATTAATAACATTTATCGATTGGGAGATGCTGGAAGGAGTGACATTCCCGAAAGTTGAGCCATCAGAACCATTGGCTGTGAGGTTCACCACATTATGGTATACAAGAAACATGGCGAAGCAATGGAAATCAAATGCAGTGTTCCACACTTATTACTTACAACTCAAGCACTCCATTGAATCATTCCCCTGAATGACCTCGAACACCTTTCATACCTACAAGCCTCTAGCGAAGTTCTGCGTAGACATACACTTCATTTACATCACTGCGCGGAGGGATGAAAGCAAGGAGGAGCTGTAGTCTTATTGCAAATTGACTAATGAAGACATGGAGGAAATAACCAAGGAATTTCCTGCCGAATTCCTTGTACCAGTCGAGAAGACAAATCTTTCTGACCTCGACATCATAGAAATCCCTTTGGTCACCCGGACCAATTATGACGAACCAAGTAGCACAAAGAAAAATAAGAAAAAGGAGGAAGTGCAAGACATTGACAGTAAGGAAAATAACAACGCATCGGAGGAAACTGCATCTGAATCACCTGCAGGAGGAGGG
Organism: Picea sitchensis; assembly: GCA_010110895.2. NCBI lineage: Eukaryota > Viridiplantae > Streptophyta > Pinopsida > Pinales > Pinaceae > Picea > Picea sitchensis. Next base: position 63,630 of record SNQJ01S0042988.1, on the reverse strand, counting down.
GGTGACAAAGTAAACCATGAGGAGGAAGGATAAAAAGACAAGCAAGATAAGGGCGAAGTGACACCGCTAAAGGATCCCCTTATAGAGGCTGAGACGTCAAATAAAAGGAAGGGTTATCCACAGAAACCCTTCGCGCGGAAGAAATCCCGAGCCACTAAGCCTCAGTTGCAGAACGTACTCACAGTGGATGATATCTATCTCATCATCATAGCTGTAGAAGATGCTTCAGAGGATATCCTGCAGAGACATGAAGCCAAACAAGAAACATTGTATGACAGGATTTAGAAAGAACTGAAGGACATCCAACAAGCTATTCAGTCGAGCCCCGTAGTGTCCACTATGCCATATTCAGCAGAGAATGTAGAATTGGGGGATGAGCCCACCCAACTACGCAGATTAGAAGATGCCACAAAGACTTGAATTTGTCAAGTCTGGGAGGAAAAGGAGCAAGCCATAGAGGCCTTGAGGCAAGAAAAGGAGGAGGCCTTAGAGCAACTTTGGGTTGCGCAGCAAGAGACAGATGACCTTCGGGAAAAATTCGAAGAAGACAAGGAGAAAATATAGAAAGAGAATAACTCGCTGCCTGCAGAGCAGACAATGGTCAGAGAGGCAGTAACTAGAGCACTTTGCTCTATGTCGGGCTTGGCACAGATGGAAGAAGAGACAACCGAGAGCCAAGCGGGGAAGCTCGTTGAGGTTATTCAACAGCTCCAAGCAAGAGTAGCATAGCTAGAACTTCAAGCAGTGCTGAGCACTCCGCAAGAAGTGAGAGATCAGAGGGAAGAAACTGCCAGGATCACAGTAGAAAGAATTAGGGCATTTGGCTCAGAATGCAAGCAACTCAGTGAATGAAGTGCACAGAACTATGAGAGACTTGCAGAAGACCCGAAGCTTAGGAGATTAGAGGCACAACTCCAGGAGGCAAAGCAACAGACGCCGATTGTGCAAGCACATTTGAAGATGCTTACTCCGGTGGAAAATATGAAGAGGTCGCAGGAGCAACGCACAGTTTAGCAACATGTCAGTATCATCTAGAACCGAGTGATAGAGGTGACCCAGAGACTCCAACCGGTGCAGGACGAAGCCTGCACACTTTTTGAAGAGATTGAGGAACAAGGCACACAATTGGAACAAGTAGTCACAATAGTAGAACAACACCTGGAAGGACCTGTCACTGAGAAAGTACTTTAGGAGTTCGCCGAGCAAGAGACTTTGGCGAAGTAGCAAGTTGAGGTAGCTCGAGCTAAGCTCAAGGCCTTCGAGGCACTGTTGCCTAGATCAGGGTGAGTTGGGATGAGTCGCAGGTGAGTGTTGGGTACCTGTTGGCCCTTGACCAGGTTTTGAGGAAACACTGGTCATGTTTGACCATTTTTGGGACTTCGACAGGTTGGTCGAAGACGGAGCGCCCAGGCGAAGCAGAGATCATGGGATCTTGCCCATTTTGTGGGATTTTTGGGTTTATGTAACGGGTATGGGATGTTGGCCCATGGGTTTACCCATGATTAGGCCCCTTTTTGTAATGTATAAATAATTATCTAGGTGATGTAAGTAAGGGGGATTTAGTTGGTTACTAGCCATTGATCGACTTAGTGCTTGGCTAGTTGGCTTTGTGCACAAATGAGTTAGGACTTGTAGAGCTAAGTGAAAGTATTTTGTAAGTGCTTTGTGTGCAGATGGTGTAAGGCTTGGTGCTTTGATCTAATTCGGGGAAGGAGGATCCGACGAGGTGCAAACAGATCTCCTGTCCTTTGCGGAGTTGGATCCGTGGCTTGATGCATGTAAGAATATTGGAAGAAGCTAATAAAGAAGAAGAAGAGTTGGTGAATGTAGCCCCACATTGGGGTGAACCACGCATATCCTGTGTTATTGTGCTTTGTGCTATGTGTTCATGATGGTTATGTTTATATTTGCTTAGTGCATTGTTATGGATGTATGATAGGTAGATTCATTGATGCTTAGTGCTTGATATATGAATAAATGCTAGATCTTCTCTTATGCTATGCGTTGAATGCTTAGATGTGTTTAATATTGATTACTACTATGCTGATCTACAATTAGGGTTAATCTGCGATGTGAGTAAGAATCATAACCAAATGCATACTATTGGCTAAGTTCTCTGTTGAAGTGTGTAATCACAGATCTGTGTCCTAGCTAGGTTGTAGACACTTGAGTCTTGCAACCCCCTTGCCTCTACCTCGGGTGAGACTTCATCTGCTTCGTAGGTGATGCCTAAAGGGCTGGTAGTTAGGGTTTTGTTGGTGCATTGTTGAAGCGTTGAACCTTGGGTATGCCCATGTGCCAACACATTCCAATAGAAAACATATGATATTTATAGTGATACTGACCAATTTGTAGGCACATATTTTCACAACGCCCACCACAATTCATGGAACCGCCATTGGCAATCATGATTTGAAATTTTTTGATGACACAAATATAGAAATTGATTTCCTAGGCAATGAGATGGTGAATAAAATATGGGTTTTTCCACTGCCAACAAGGATTATGAATTTCCTATGCTTAATGTAGCCAATGAGTTTGAGGTTTTGGGGAGCATATAATCCAATGATGGCGTGCAACGAAATCAATGGTTCAACTTCTAGTGGATCAACAAGAGGATTAGTCTCATTTGTTGAGAGTATCTCATCCACAGGGGAAGCTTTAGCCTCCTTGTCAACAACATCCTAAAAAATGGCCATAAAAAGTATTCTATTCCTTACACTTGTGCCCGATAAAATATTTGTCATCAAAATTATAACAAAGACCCTTAATTTGGCATTCATCCATGTTTTTTTGAGTTAATTTATGGGTCTTGAGAGGGGTGGTATGAGGGGAAAGATTGGTAGGTCAAGGGCAGGGAAGAAAAGAGGGTTTTTTGTTTTGGGAAAAGGCAACTTGTTGGGATTATTTGGCATGTTTAGTAGCTTCTAACCAAGTTTGGGGGTGAGACATGAGGACCTGGGCACGAATTTCATCCTTTAATCCACTGATAAAACATTCTCTGAAGAAGGCATCTGTCATTCCCTTCGTTCTGAAATCCAAGTGCTCAAAGGAAATTATAAAGTCTTCAACTTTTCCAGACTATTTCAACTTGGTCAAATGACCTAAATAGTGGGTGTCGGTGTCAAAGTGTTCAAAAGGATCTACAACAAACTGGGTCCAAGAAACATACCCCTGGTGTGCATTTTTACGCCATTTCCATCATTAGTAATACCATGTAAAAACAATAATCCTCCATTTCAGTGACCCAGACCGTGGGATCTGAGCCATAAAATTTATTGACCTCAACTCAGGGAAGATGGGGGTCCCGATGAAAGGGGTTATAATGAAAGGCCATAGTATGGAAGGAGTTAGCACCATCTATTTGGTAGGGTTTTTCAGGGAAGGGGGAATCCTGGGATCGATTCAACAATTGGGTGATAATAACATTGAGGATGTCAAATTTGCTGTCAAATTTTTATTCTAATTGGTTAAATCGGTCGTCAACTTTGTAAAATTGAGTATGTACTTGTTCCTAAAAATGTTTAAACATGGCCTTGTTCTTGGTGATTTTGGCCTGTAGTTCTTGGGTCTGAGTGGTGGCCATGTGGAAAGTTAGGGTGCCTGGAATGGGTAGTGGGTCCACTAAAAAAAGTAGGATATGTGATATATATCACTATGATCAGGGTGACAAGGAAAAGCCAATGGGATAGGTGTTAAATAAGGATGTCGGGAAGGGTGGGTGGGACCAAAGAAAAAAAAATATTATAAGTGATAGGTACCACGACGATCAGGGAGAAAAGGTGAATCCAATAGGATAGGTCACAAATAAAGGTGTTAGGAAGGGGTCAGGTCCATGGAATAACAAATATTAAAAATGATAGACACCACAATGATCAAGGTGAAGACAGGAAACCAATGGGATAGGTCCCAAATAAGGTTGTTGGCAATACCACTATACTCTTGCAAAGTTAGACTCTAGCCTAAATAATATTGCAATGAAGAAGTGCCCAAATTGTTAACAAGAAAAATTATGTAGGAATCTCACAACTAGAATGTAGAAGGCATGGTTACATGGCAATAGATCTCGTCTATTCCTTTATTGTTATATTTCTTTCTAAAGGGTTATGGTTTACAGGGTTCCTATAGACAAGGGTTTTCCCTATGCTATAACTCTATGATATATGTGTGGGGTTGAACAATAGTACTCGACCCAATATCTCAAGGCACCAACTAAGGAGGATCGACTGTACCCTTAGTTGTACTACCTGATTACCTAGGTACCAAAGAGTATATTCTCGAGTGTTTTTCTCAGTGTCACTATACTAGTGAGGCAACCGATTATCTAATCTAGATCTAGTTTCAGGAGACCTAGGGGACTCCCGATATACCTAACGGTACATGGGAGTGATGGTCATGTACAATTTTTGTCTGATGCAGTACTACTCGAAGGGTACCAACAAGGATTATAGAGGTTTCCAACAAGGTGAAATGTTTGTTTCTAAGTAACCCCGTGAAACAATATGTATTTCCTTCATGTAGTCTTCCCCATCATAGTTTTACCCACTAAACGATAGAGATATGAGCTTTAAAGATGCCGACAATACACGTCTCCACCCTGAATTTTTTTTTTCCCACAATTTCCATATAGAAAAGTTCTTTGATATCACTTATTAGGTACCATATGTATTATAAATATTAAGAAACAAAAATATAGCAACAATTACTAGTAGAACAACAAAATGTAGAGAACCAAAACACCATAAATGATACCTTTATTGATAGAAAGCAATGTTCACTTGCCTCTTTAAGGGGGAAACCTATAGTAGAGAAGCACTCTATCACAATAATTCTCAAGACAAGACTTGCTCATGCCTCCTACTCTTATTTACACTAATTATTTCTTCTAAGGAACATTCTAGAGGAAGATATTTCTAGAAGCCAAAGCTTCTATTAGGTCTTCTTACATTAGACTTGTTCACATTATTAAATAGGCCTTATTAACTAATGCCAACCTTTATTACATGGAAAATATATCATTCTACCTACGTGAGGCATTAGGGAGGTTAAGTCCCTCACAAACTATGTTAAAAGATGCTTATTTGATGATTCGAAGATGCTTCCCATGCCAAAATGTTTTAGAAAATATGGAATGAGCAACGATGCTACTATAGTCTATATCAATAGAAGAACCATTTGAAGAATGGGGCTTGGATGTGATTGTCCCAATAAACCCAAAATATGGTAAAGGACACGCTTATAACATCACTGCAACTAATTATTTTACTAAGTGGCAAGAAGTTGTTTCTTTAAGGAACGTTGATTCAGAACAATTGACCATTTTCTTAAAAGAGAACATTCTATCCAAATTTTGTGTCCTAGAAAAAATCATAATAGACAATGGTTCAATTTTCATCGTGTCCAAGTTTACAAATTTTTGTGGAGAATATGAAATCATCATGGGACAATCATCCAACTATTACCCACAAGGAAATGGTCTGGTTGAATCATTGAACAAAACATTAATTCAGATCCTCAAGAAGACAATTGTAGAAAACCATAAAAATTGGCATAAGAAGTTGATAGATGCACTTTGGGCAAGTTGCCTCACTCCAAAAGACAAAACTTGACATTCCCCATACACTTTGGTATATGGAAAATAAGCAAGGTTTCCATATCATTTTGAATTGAATGCCTTAGTCCTTTCCATAAACAATGAAGATTCAGAAGAACTGTCACCTCTAGAAAAAAGGTACCATGGAATTTTGCAACTCTAAGAGAAAATAGTACAAGAAATAATGACCAGAAGAAAGAGATAACAATTGGTTAAAAGATATTATGAGAAGATCACTACTACAAAATATTTTCAAAGAGACCAATTGGTTTTGTTATGGAACAACGTAAAGGAACAAACTTCTTTTCATACAACATTTGAAGCTCTATGGATTGGTCCATACCATATTAAAAAGTTTATTGGTTTCAATTCTTATTTTTTAAAATACACAAGAAGAAAAATTCAAGCATTGCCTATAAATGGGAAATACCTTAATCATTTCTTTTATTAATCCACAACTCTTAACCTATACATAAATTTTTGAAATCTATACTCCTCTTTATATTCTTAATCAATTTGTTTCTTCTTCCCCTTTCCTTTTTCTCTTCTAAATTTTTTTCTAACTCCATTATGCCCAATGGACAAGGCTCTCTAGATTCTGAGAAACCCACAGGGGGTAACTGTCCCACAGTTGGAGCCGAATGTTGATATACATTCGTTGATCAATTTTAGTGTATAAAGGTCCATCCTTAGTATTTTTCCTTTCTTTTCTTGTCTCTTGTATATTCTATACATAACCATTTTTCTTTAAATTGTGGGTTGCGAAGCGGGCTACCACCAAGTCCATAGGTCCACAAGACCATACTTAGTTAATTTTCCCCAATGATCCCAATACTTAGCCATTTTATTTGTTGTGGAAGTATCTTTGTGGGAGACCAAGCTAACCCTCACCCCACAAATACCCAAGTCCCACAACCCGCAACAGTCAAATAGACCCTTCCTATTTCCCCATTACCCATAATGTTCCTTTTCACTTTTCATACTTCACCAATTTCATGAATTCAAATGCAGGGTCCTTCCTTTGATTCTATTTACCTTTTCCCTAGACTGGCAACCACACATCCTGCATTTCCGCATTCTTTAAAATGACTCACCTATTTTTTCAACCCACAAAATCGACCTTTGGGTACTTCTCATATTCCATCCATGTGGATGCGGTAGTCCCTCATATATCTCCTCTCATTCTCCATTTCCCACATGATGCATCCCTCATTTCTTCATTCATCATAATACACTTTCCATCCCTCACTTAACACCTCCATATTTTTGTGAGAAATCTCACCTTGCGGACAGATTGAGCTCCCCTTAGTTGGGTTTTATTCAACTAAGACAACTAGAACAAATGGACACTAACATTCCTAGTTTCCACCTATTTATGCATGAAATAAGAGAGGAGGAGAAAGAGAATGAGGCACCTTTTCATGTCATTTGTCCTCTTTGCTCTTTATCGTTTCGGTGTTGGCTCCAGTCCAGATCCAAATGTAGTCTACCTGCAAAGAAATATAACTATCCCCTTCTTCTACTGCTTGTAACAAGTTAGATAAAATTTGTCATAACCAAGCCACAATCATTCATACATAAACTTGAAATGAGACGAAAATAAGGAAATAGGATAATTTTATTAATATGAGGAACAATGAAACTTACAATCATGATGTGTTGGAAGCCTCCTCCAATGCTCCTCCTATCCAACCCTTACATGAATGTCTTGAGATCAAAATTATGATGCTTCAATCGATTCCTTCCCTCTTCTCACCTTGGAATGCCCTCATTATATAGGATTTGGAGGCTTAACCACCATGGAGAATATCACTCACTAGGTCCACTAAATTGGGATCTCCAAGATTTTTAGGGAGAAAATATCTCTCAAGGATTTTAGGGGGAAAATATCTCTTAGGGATTTTAGTGAGAAAATATCTCTCAAGGATTTTAAGGAGGAAATATCTCTCAAGATCCATCAAATTAGGATTTTGGTTTGAGAAAATCTCTCAACCATCCATGAGATTATCAACTTCTTCTTGAGATTAGGAAACTAAATGTGAGGTGGATTCTCACACTAAATTAATTTCAATTTTTAAAATAATAATGAATAATATATGTGCACATTGTATTTTGATCTTTTTATGATAAATTTCTCTCCTAACATGTCTAGGGATTATGACAAACACTCCCTCACTAAAGTGTGGCAAATCCACTCTTAGTAGTGTGGGAATTTGGTGTGTAATAGATGCCCCCTAAAGTGTGAGGTCAGAAGATAATATGATGGCCGAAACACTTTACAAAAATATATGCATCAAGGGATTGGAGTAGGAGAGCCTGGTGGAAGATGAAAACAAACATTAAACATTATCAGTATATATGTACCATCCCCGAGGTAGGCATACCTATGCTCAGAGTAAACTAACTCAAAGCATGGCCATTGACCAATACACTACATATCCATGAAAGCAGTAACTAAGGATATGGCCACAAAACATACAATGTGGATCCATACCTCCATGACTCGACTAGGTCACATCCATGAAAAATACACAGTGGAGCTATGATATGACAACAACAACATAGCCAAAGACCAATACAAAGTGGATCTATGTGACAATGTACATCAATAATATTTCTCTCTATAGCAACCTGGGTTGGGAACATAACACTAGTAGGTTCCAAAAAGGTTCCCAGGGTCTTCATCTTGATCTTGAACCAATACAATTCTAACCATGCGAATACATGTGTTGATTTCGAACATGGTAGAAACCACTTGATTACCGGTCATTAATGTAAATCATTAACAAGTGAAAGGGAAATAAACAGTGATGTCAATGAATCCCAAGGTACCCTAGTACAATCCGATGAATGTGAATCAATGAGCTGAAGTCGAACATTCAACAGAATATTTTGATCAAGGGTCAATGATGTAAACGCACTATCGAAAGCATGGAAACCTGCCATTGAGGCATGCAGGCTCCAAGGAACTAACTGATTTCTAAGTCTAATTCCCAGATAATGTGTTGAAGTCAACATGAATAGACTCGTCAAAGGAGGGCCATGATGTATCCCCCATCATCGACACAAAACTGATTAGGATAGTGATTTGAGATGATAGAGAAAATGTGGACAGACTGACATAGGTATGGAAAGTGGATAACATTGCAAAGATTAATTGAAGATGAGACTTCCCTTGAACATTGTACGACATGAAAAGTGACTTGGTAGCATTTAATTGACGAGTACCAAGAACATAATGTGATGACAACCAAAGGTTCTCTTCAAATGAGTCGAAAGGTTATGACGACACATAGAATTGGTATGAATCAGAGACAGGCGGATTTACCCATTCGTAAGAAGAACATAGACATGTGCCATGTTCAAGGGTGACTATAAACAACTGCTATAATGTTTCAAAAACTTGGCCCACTTCCGAAATCCCCCCCATCCATATAGATGAGTACCTCTTTGTTTTTTAACCAGCTTAAGGAGGATAACAAATGCTTGGTATAAGTCACCTTCAGTAAGTTCTTCTTCACATGTTTAAAAAACCTAAAGTAATGGTTCAGTCCCATATGGGTCCTTCAATGTATAGTTTTACAAGCTCAAAGAATTTAAACTCGATATTTTCACGTTTAGAGAGTCTAAAAAGAACTAAATGGAGACTCCAAAGTTAAGTTTTTCGTAAATTTTAGTCCCTCATGCCCAAAAAAAGTATAAAATGATATGAGAGAGAACTATTCTAGCCGAGGTTGACTAGACTATTCCTTTTTCATAATTAGTCTTACGAGGCCGAAAAAGGGGTAAGATACCACTCAAAAGACGCCCTTTCAAACCTTTTAATGAGTGTGAAAGGAAACAAGATCACTCATCAATATTTTCATGTTTAGATAGTCTAAAAAGAGCTTAAAGGAGACTCCAAAGAGTTCCTTTTTCGTATAGATTTTACGAGTCCAAAAAAGTGATAAAAGTATACTCGGTAACCTATTCTCATGTATTTACAAGCACAAGAAAGAAAAAATACTAAGCTCAACAACCTATTCTCATGTATTTATAAGAACGAGAAAGAAAAAATACTGAGCTCAGTTTCTTCCCAATGTAATATCCAAAGGTTTTGAGTGATACCCATGTATGGTTGGTACTTTTCCCCTAGCTGAAGAGCTAGCGGCTCAAATCCATTATGATGCCCATAGGATGGATAATGCCCTCCAATCTTCGTTTCTTCTACCAACTCTTATATTGTCACCAATTTTTGTACTAGATTAGACTCCTGGATACTAATATCAACTGACATAAGCAGATGAAATGAAGGTTCAGTTATGAGATCTAGTGAAAGAGTCAACTCAACATTTATGATATCTACCAATAGACTCAACTCAATCAGAGGGGGGTTTGTTTCATTTTTTAACGAGGTTGACACAGTAAATGAACCATGCTCAATGTAGGTTCCATTTTTACAAAATATTGAAAGTAGAAAAACTATTCTTGGGATAGGTTTCCTTTTTACCAAAGCTTGAAACAAAGAAACTAATGCTTGGGGTTCCCGTTTCATTTTTTAATGAGCTTGACATAGGAAAATAACTATCCTCATAATCCTCTGTTTTATTTTTTAACGAGCTTGACACAAAAATGAGAACTTTTCTTGAAGCTTCTTATTGATCATGGATTCCAAGAGGACAATTCTATGGAAGGAATACATGTCAAGGTACATACCTCAATCATAGCTTCCAAGAGATCTTCGTTGGATGGAAGAACAATTATATGGAAGGAATACATGTCGAGGTTTGCAATAGGGGTAGGGAGATCAGTCTCTAATATCCTTATCAAAGAGATCACCATATAAATTACCAGATCTAAATACAAAGAAGATGAGCATACATTGAGGGGATCCTTCTCATCGACGGTTGAAAACATGGGACACGTTACCACATAATTAACCTATGGAAAGGTGGATACTTCTTACATAAAAGGAATGTTTAGGGAAGTTGGATGATTGGTCATCATATGAGGGCCAATGAATGAAATTTGGTCAATGGTCACAATGTTTTGATTATGAGGAAAACACATCACTTGAAAGAGTGTGAACACGATAAATTTCATCGCATAGACATAGTCACGCCCGATGAGAAAATTAAATTCCAAGGGGCCTTGGACTACCATAACATATATATAGACAATTTTCCCTCCTAAAATAATAGGTAGATAAGTAAGGATCCATAAAGGTTCATTGGATGCCATGTTAAAATCCAACAGATGTTGATTACTAGGCAAAAGTTGAGGGGAACTTACAACTTGCCAAGAATTCAAGGATAAAAGGCTAACGGGAGAGCCTTCATCTATAGTAGAGTGACATATATTTATATTCCAAACTTGAAAAATGATTTGGAAATGCAAGTACGAAGGAAGGCAAGGTGTCGTTAGTCCATTCCAATCAAAGGAAATGACCTCAGTACTTGGAGGGGGTTCTGTGGAAACAGGTGAAATGCCCCCTTGTTTAGAGTTATCTGTAGTGACAATAAGAACTTGCGCAATATCTAATTCATTCTTCAAGGGAAGAGTGGGATCAACCGACGATGGAACCAGGTTGATCACTTGAACTTCAGTCTCCAAGGGAAGAGTGGGATCGAACGATGATGGAACCAGATCAACCACTTTATCAACCAATGGTTGGTCGGTAGAAAGCTTACGATAATCAGTTGGAAGTTGTTTATGGACATCAACAATATTTTCCAACAAACGTGAAGCCTCATCCATATGAGAGAAAAGTTAAGTTTTATGACTTCCTTCACATAACCTACAAGGAAAATTCACTCTACCTTTCTTACTTCCAACTTTACTATCACTAGTTGATGGGTTGTCATGAGCATGACTTGAGGCAGTTGGAAACACACGTTGTTGGGAACTCATAGAACACACTTATAAGACCTTGGGAAGACTAGGGAAATCCTTATGAAGGTGGTCACCCTTACAAATCCTGCAAGGGAATTTGGGCTTCGAGGTGGTTTGGTAGGATTTTCAATATCATCAACACTCCCAGCCCGATTAACAATAACTAGTTGATTGTCTCCAACATGACATGCAGTGGTTGGATGCTCGACCCCTTGCTTATTTTTCTTCTTCTTAATCTTCCTTTTCTTCTTCTTCTTATCTACATGGTTACTAGATCCAAATATTTCACTAGGTGAAGAAGAAGAAAGAGAAGAAGACTTGACATGCGAAGAAGGTGAAGGGTCAACATGAGGTTGATGTTCTTGAGATGGAGGGATTGCATTCAAAGTACCAGGCATATTCAGGATCACTGGAGTGGAAAATAACCATACCGGTAACCCTATAGTGAATCCAGGGAGACTCAAAATAGAAATGTAAGGAGGACAAACATTTGCAAATGAAGGAAAAGCAAAAGGTTCCCCTTGAAAAGGGGTCCCTTGGTTGGTAGAATCCAAAACCGATGCCATAGACACCAAATCAGCCTAAGTTTCACTAAATCAAAGAGAACACACTACCAAATTTCCTATAAGATAAGAGGAAACAAAGAAAGGAAGTAGTGATTTTCCAGAGATGGGAGATGAGGTCATCAACGAAGATATGAGAAGCAGTTACCCCGACCTCCACGTAATATCCCTTCCCAGTGAAAGTAACCCTCACTTTGTGGAGCCAACCTCAAGGGGTACTAAGAGTGTGATATGTTTTCTACCTTAGGTACCACAAGGAACCTTTTGAAGAAGGAACCCCACTTGCAGTCACTTGTGTAGAATCCTAGGAAAAGCAACTATGTTTACCAATTTCAAAATGAACAGTCGGGCGGGTAACCAGTGGACAGTCAAGAATAAGAAAATGGAACTGGGAATGATGGATGAAAATACACGACCCAAATACTTAGAATAAGTGGTGTCACCCCTGGAACCTACCACTCTTCAAAGCTCCAAAACTTGTTGTAGTCCCACTAGGAAAACATAAGAGGGGAGATCTCAAACCGTCGCTTTGCTTGAGCTCGTGATTAACTCCTGTGTAAGAGGATCTCTCCCAACAAACGCCATTTGTTACTACTTGTATTTCAACACTCTCTAGTATTCTACAATTTTGTTTAAGTGGCCTTCGATAATTTACTCTCCACCCTACAACCAAGGCCCTAAAATCCTAGAATTGTGATCATTTTCTAATAAATAAAAATTCTAGTTGATTTTATTAAGTGCCTTGTTCCTTTTATGGATTTTTGTTACTCAAAAGGGATTGTAGATGCAACTTGACTATGATGTGTGATACTTGACTCCAAGAATACTTCAAAGAAAATATGAATGCAATGCAATCTTTAAGTTTTGATGAAGGCTATCTATAGAAAGTAGCAAGAGGTTTCAAGCAGAGAAACAATTACAACTTTCAATACAAGAAACATAAATTACTCTTTGAATGCAAAAGGTGTCCAATATATGATTCCAAGAAATTATAGGATACACGATTCATGGACAAAATATATGAGTCCAAAAACCATGCAATTTTTCACTCTTAAAATGCAAGACGTTTCACCTACACACTAGAATGCAATCAATTTCTCTTTGTTTGACCTAATACACAATACAATTAAATGCACCTTCTTAATGCTTCTTTACTTTCAAATGAAAATAAAGAGTTCAAAGATGATATAGAAATGAACACGAAGAAAAAATAAAATTCAAACAAAGATGCATTCACAAGCTCGAGGGAATCAAATGCAAAAACGACTTTTCACAATAATTCAAGAAAGAAATCAATCACTCTTAGAAATACTTTAAAATCAACATATTTGTGATCAATTGATGTTGTAAAAAACCCTCAAAGATTCATAATTGACTTAATGGATCAACAATTGCCAAAAAGAAAACGGAAATGACAAGGGCTTGATGCACTTTATGTCTCCAATTTAATGAAACAAACTTTCAAAGCTAACAGGTAAAATAAAGTTATCAGTGAGAAAAAGACATAAGTTTGATGATTGTATAATCACCAAGACCTAGAGCTACTGACAGTCAAAGCTATATCCAAGGATTTAGATTAACCGTGAAGGGATTATGACCTTTTCACAACTTGATCCAAGACAATATATTACCAAAATAAAAAAGAGTGATATGAACAACCTTCTCAATCAAACAAAATACCAAGTAATCCAACAAGAAATTGAGGTCTAACTCTAAGTAAAAAAGCCAATAAACAAAGAAGACAAGGACTAGAAATCAATGCAGAAACAAGGGTGACGCTCTTGTCACTAAGGGGATAGAGCATTACTGCAAGAGTGATGCTACCAAATACACTTCCAGGGAGAGTCATGATGCTCTGTAAGGCACTAGGGGGGAGTGTCACTACTGAAAAGTGCTCTAGGACAACTGAAAATTATCCCAGACTCAACAAGAAGCTAATCAAGGATTTTGTAAGCTATCTAGTGAAGATGAAAAGCCAAAATAAATTCAAAGAGAAACAATCATTCATCAATCAAAACACAAAAATTGACAAGGCTAAAACCCAATGAACAATTGTCCCCAATGGAGTCGCCAAAAACTATTGTGAGAAATATCATCCTGCGGACAGGTTGAGCTCCCCTTAGTTGGGTTTTATTCAATTAAGACATCTAGAACAAATGGACACTAACATTTCTAGTTTCCACCTATTTATGCATGAAATAAGAGAGGAGGAGAAAGATAATGAGACACCTTTTGTGCCGGTTGTCCTCACTGCTCTTTATTGTTCTGGTGTTGGATCCAGTCCAACTCCAAACATAGTCTACCTGGAAAGAAACAAAACTATCCTCTTCTTCTACTGCTTGTAACAATTTTGATAAAATATGTCATAACCAAGCCACAATCATTCATACATAAACTTGAAACGATATAGAAACAAGGAAATAGGCCAAGTTTATTAATATGAGAAACAATGGAACTTACAATCATTATTTGTTGCAAGCCTCCTCTAATGCTCCTCTTATCCAACCCTTACATGAATGTCTTGAGATCAAAATGATGATGCTTCAATGGATTCCTTCCCTCCTCTCACCTTGGAATTCCCTCATTAAATAGGATTTGAAGGCTTAACCACCATGGAGAAGGTCACTCACTAGATCCACTAAATTGGGATCTCCAAGATTTTTAGGGAGAAAATATCTCTCAAGGATTTAAGGGACAAAATATCTCTCAAGTATTTTAAAGAGGAAATATCTCTCAAGGTCCACCAAATTAGGATTTTGGTTTGAGAAAATCTCTCAACCATCCATGAGATTCTCAATTTCTCCTTGAGATTAGGTGATCGAGATTATTTTCAGCACGAAATGAGAGAAGAGATATAATAAATAAATGTACAGAGATATATCATATATCCAATATAACGGATATATAGCATAGATACAAACACAAAGATACAATAATACACAATTTCTATTAATGAGAAAAATGTACAAAACTGTAAAATACAGAGTGAATGAACTCGCTAGAATGGTGGCAGCTTATCTTTGAGAAGAGATGTGACGGATATGCTCATTCACAAGAAGATGATTGTTAAAATGAGGATCCAAAGGCCTTTTTAACACAAGGAAAATCTAAAACCCTAACCCCGAAATATGAAAAGCCAAAAGGTTTGCGGGCCCTAATGGGGGTAGTTGATACATCAACTTCCCGGGGACATAACTTTTGCATACGATTTCTGTTTGGGGCGATCGATACACCTTTGGAAAGGTATAGCTGAGAAGAACACATTATAATTGGCTCAAATAGTGCCATTACTAGTTTTCTGGTCCCAAAATCCCAAAAAACATCATTTAGGGACCCAAAATGACCCCAAAAGATTGGGACCCGAAAAACTGTTGAAAAACTACGAAGGTGGAAAATTGTTTTTTGAGCCAGTGTAATAGGTGGGTGGCCACCGATATCCATTTGGATCATTAGGAAACTAAATGTGAGGTGGATTCTCACACTAAATTAATTTCCTTTTTTTAAATAATAATGAATAATATATGTGCACATAGTATTTGACCTTCATATGATAAATTTCTCTCCTAACATGTCTAGGGATTATGACAAACACTCCCTCACTAAAGTGTGACAAATCCACACTTAGTAGTGTGAGAATTTGGTGTAACACGCTTAGCCATTTTTCATACTCCCCAATACGTTATCACCATTCCCAATGTCATTTATTTCCCTCCACCATATCAACCACCACTTGTATGAATTCAATACCGTTATTAAGTGGTGTGAATTTCGTAAAATATTTTCCATAAATCCAAAATCATACCATTCATATTGGAAACTTCTAACTAAGAGCTACAATAATTAATAATCAAGGAAATACATGCTAAAAATAAATAAAGAATTAAATGCCCCGCTATAAAATATTATATTGACAGAAGTGCCACCTATTCATAAAAAGAGGAAGTCTACGTAAAGACATGTCAAGTAAAAGGAAGGAGTTATATTGTGGTGACACTATCAACACCCTCGAATGGGAAGACCACTGGTTTCAGTGGTCACAGGCTTATAAATGGTACTTATCTCTCCCATCTGAAGAAAAGGAATTGAACAAAGTTTGGAGCTCGGGTATTGCATTAGATGGTGTGTGCCATAGGTAGTTGATTTTAAAGAATTGGTTCTATGGTGTGCTGACAAGTTTGATAAAAAGAGAAGAATCATCCATATACATGGAAACCCATTGATTTCTATGACCCCTTAGGTGTTCATAAGGACATTGAGACTTCATAAACCCACCCTTATATTCAATAATGACAAAGTTTATGAGATTCTTAAAGCACACAACAAAGGAATGGAGTTTCTCGAAGGTTTCCTCACAATCTTGAGGATCAACATCAATTCTACTTAGGTCAAGTTATTCTCTTTAAAGAACTCGTATAAATAATTTTCCTGGCTATTTTCCTGAATAATTGGATAGGAGTCCACAGCCTCAGTTCCCAAATATATTGTATATATTCTCCATCATTCAATTCATGAAAATGAAATAATTGAATGGGCTCACATTATCTCAAATGAGATTTCATTTCAGTTGGGGAGCCTTAGAAATACTAAGAAGTTATATATGACTTCATATCTATTTTTTTTATAATTCATTGTCATGTATTTGAGGATTTTCCCAAAGAGAGAAATGTTGACTTCAAGAAAGAACCAGTTTCATTCTGGTACCCAGTGTTATAGAGGCACAAGGCCCCATACAATTTCTATAAAGTGAAAAATGGTTTTATGTCTACTTTGAAGAACATGATTCATGGTCCTGCCGCATCTAGGATATCGTTGAAAGTTGCATCCTTTCTATCCGAGAGAGGAGTTTTTAAATCGATGGAAGAGTTTAGTTTTCTAATAATTTATGGATTTCAGGAGAAACCCTTTTTATTACTATTTTATGTTTCTCAAATACTTTTCATCATTAAAGTATGTAGACAGTACAAATACTAGGCACATTTCTTCAATGATAAAAGGAAAAAAAAAATTATCCCACTACCATGGAAAGTTGGAGAGATGGTTTTGAAGCACATCTGTCATTTAGATGAATATGCAATTCAATTTGACCAACTCAGTTTAAAGGAATTCTAGGCCATTTAGGGTTTTGATACAAAATATTTTTTCAACATATGTTTCTTTAATTGGATATGCTTCATATTTTAGTAAGTTTGTGCAATTTGAATAAGG
>SNQJ01S0042988.1:14046-42367 GCA_010110895.2 Picea sitchensis | reverse complement strand
TTTTATGGTTACATTGTTACTATTTTGCTTAATCATTGAAACCCTAGGGAGCAAGCACACAAGTAGGTCCTTGCTTCATGTCCCCATGATAAAGACTTGTTTAGCCATTTGATTAAGAAGAACCTAGCCTAGCCATTGCTACAGTAGTTCCTCTTATTCTTGAGTTAGCTTGAAACATAAATTGAAGAAAGAAGACGTCCTAGGCCTAATTGATTTTACACCTAGGGTTTGACTCTTAGGGTTTGAAAAGCCTTGTCCCCAAGCAACACTTTTCAGCCATAGATTTATGTTTTATAGCTAGCCGTTTTGCCAAAGAGTCTTAAGGAAAGAGGGAGGAGCATGAGGCCTAGCTTTAGCTACACCAGAATGAGCCTCCTCCCCTTAGGGTTTTGATTTGGTGGCCCTGCCATTGCAACACCATTAAACCTAACTCTCCCGTCCTTAGGTTTAAATCTTTCCAAGCCTTTAGCCTCTCTCTATTTGACTCCATTTTACCCAAGGCACTAGTCTAAGAATGCAATGTTGAGCTTTTTGTGTCACAACAACCTTTAAACAAACTCTTAAATTGAAACCCTAACTAACCCTAGCGATTCTACTAGCCCTAATTTGCTGATGACGTCTTGCCTTATTTGAACTCTTGTTTGGTTTAAAACTTGTGGCTAGGTCATCCAGTGATAGCCATAGAGGTGTTGAGCAATTTCATTGGCCCAATTAGCAAAACACTCACCTCTTTGTCTAGCTAACCTAACCCTAACTAGCTAGTGACGTCACACTTATTTTTGATCTCTTGTTTGGTATGAAACGTTGTGATTTTGTCATCTAGCATTTGGCATTGAGGTATAGATTATTTTCATTGTCTTAGTGTACAAAACGTCCACTTCCTTGCCTTTCAAAACTAACTTAAAAATAGCGCTGACATCACCCTTAATTTGCATAGTGACGTAGCAACAATATTTATGTATGAGCACATTCATTGCATTGCGATATAATAAGGACTGATTTTAGACATTGAATGTAAGTATCATTTTGTATTATTGAAGAAGTAATATTATATGTCATTGTCTTCATTTGCAATCATTGACTTCGTCAATAATTACATTTAGTATTTGCTCATATGTATTAAAGATAGTCATTAATATTTTGAAGTACTAACCACTGTATGCACATTTTAGTTTTATTTGCCTTGTCTCGCAAACAGGTGCCTTTCTCAGTGGAATATCTTCTCTTTGACTATCCTTTTGGTAGTAATCTGTGAAGGGAAAGCTGACCTTAACCTTTGAGCCTTAAACCCTTGATCTTCTCCTTCAGAACCCCAGATTACTAGGGACGTCTCCCTTGGGATTAGCCACACTGAATAGAAAGAGCTCCCCATCGAGGTGACAATGGGTGGGGAAGCTCCTGTTACGCTAGTTTGAGCCTTGCCTTTAAGCTACTTAAACCTACCCTACAAACTGTGCGATAACAGGCTTCAACATCATAATTAAATTCCAATCAACATCACACACAATCTTCTTAATAGTATATAAATGCATCCATATCTTATTCATGAGAAATATGAGAGAATTATTTGATCATGTCAAAGAATTTTAATAAAAGAGAAATTGATAGGTCAACCTCAAATATCTCATACTTAAAACTCAAAGTTACAAGATACAGTCAAGATCAACCCCAAAGCAATTCTTTGTGGAGTTTATTCATGAGAAATGTTCATTACCAAAAATTTGACAGGCATGTATGTGGCTACAAATACTCCATGATCATACAGGAAAATTCTGTAGAAGAATAAAAGAAAAACACTCAATAACTTAGCCTTGTGCCCAACTCTGATATTCAAGCATAAAGCTATGAGAAGTGGTGTAGAAGAATAGAAAGAATGGATAAGATGGAGATTTATTTCTTTTGATTAGAAGATTGATTGTGTATCCATGGTTATTCCTTCTTCTTCCTCTAATATTCTTTTCTGCCCCTCTGACAATATTGATTATCAGAACATTTGATGAAGCCTCTCTTCTCTTTTTATGAAGATATTTTCTAACTACTTGAGTAGTTAGGGTTTTCTTCCTCTCTTACAATTATGGTACAAGTTTATTATTGAAACATTCCATTTAATTAGTGCCTCATTAATTCCTCAATAACGAAATTATATAATCAATATATACATATCTAAAATGGGTCCCTTTCCCTTTCTAATATTTTTTTTTAAATAAACTTTTATTTTCACAATTTAATTAATTTCTCATTTAAAATAGGAGGAGTGCGTTTTAATTTTCTGGGAATGATAATCAATTTTTTAGCCACGTAAATCACTTCTGATGTTATCTTCATCATATTATATTTCCAACTATATAAAGTTTTCACAAATCCGTCGCCCGGATCTCAAGATATGAGCTCATGAAGTTGAGTTGTCACGTAGGCCCATTAAAAATGAAGTTGACTGATATTTTAATTTCTAATAAAAATGTATCAAATTTAATTACTTGAAACCTGTACCACCATATTATACATTGAAATAGTTTCCAATGGTATAAAGTTTATGAAATTCCGACATCTGAACCTCAAGTTATGGCCTTCGCAAGATCAACACTCAGCCACCGTCAATCAAAATTGATGGGCAAATGTGGGCCCTTGGATGAATTTCATGCTTCCCTTCATAAAATTCGACTTTTTGGTTTAAAATTCTATCCCACATGCATTGGGATATTATATTATTCATGATATATAATAGTAAGTGTTTGATACACTTAGCAAGAAACATGAGAAGAGAAGAAATTATGGAGCTTGGAGGATTCAGCCCTTGGAAAATTGTTGAATAAAATAATAATTTTTTTGGAATCCCTTCATCGTCCACCTCATGCCATATCGTCAATGAGTCATGCCCATGTGTCATCATGGAAATGGTCCACATCGTTTCCACGTGTCATCACACTGTTTTCTTCCATGTGTCATGATTCTCAGCTTACCATGTGTCATCATTTGATTGGTTGCCATGTCATTGCCATGTGTAACCACTAAACATTTTCCACATGTCACCATGTGGTTGGTTTCCAAATTTCATGAACTCATTCATTTCCATGTGTCATATTCTCATTCGTTGGTTTTCATGCCTTGGAATAGCTTTGAGAATTTGGCCGAGTATGTGAGATGGGATAATAGGGGATGAGGGAGAGGCGGGTTGGAGGGTTTGCGGGTTCATGGGGGTGAGGGAACGGAGGTGAGTGAAGTTAACCATGGAATTTTTGTGAACCCTCCAACCCACGGTTGGATGAGTGATCCAAAGAAACTAAGTATACAACGACGGTTGGTCGAACTTGCGAGCATCAAAAGAATGGGACATTTGGGAACCCGAGATCTGCAATGAGAATAAAAGTTAAGTGATGGTCGAATTGTAGAAAGTGGACGTTGAAGTGCAATGTGAAGGCTGCGGAAAAAGGAAGAATGAGGGCTCGAACCTGAGAAACTAAAAAATGGATAAGTGTTAAAACATACTTATGAGATAAGCAAGTGGGTGGATATAAAGGCCTGCCAACTCGTAAACCCGCAAACCCAATGAGGAAATGAGTAGTTAGGGGGGAAGGGGAGAAATGTAGGCTTCAGAGGTAGAGAGTCTAATATGTAGATAATTAGTTGGAAAGTGAGGGAGTGTAAGAACATGAGGGAATGTATGAGTCTGCCAACCTGCCAACCCGATGAGGAGATGATGGAAGAGTCCCAAAAACGTCCAAGTGTAGAGACTAGTGGAACACACACACACACACACACACACACACACACACATATATATATAATCACTAGAGTTTTGAGAGTTAGAAGTTTAGGAAGGTTGGTAGCATGAAAAATCATTTGAAATTGAGATCTAATTTAGGTATATATAGGACATTCCAAAATAAAGTGTTTTTCATCTTCAACCTTGTTGTTGTCACAAAGATGACAAATTCTTTCATCCTGCGATATTTTGGGAACTGTCCAATGCCCAGTTTCACCGTGGAGCTCATGAGAACTTGTTCTTATTTGATCAACGTTGATTTTATTCTTTACACTAGTCAACAAAGAGAGATACTTTTGATATTCCAGATTAAGGTTGATCACCTCCTTATAGTATCTTGATTTGATTTTATCCTCTAATTCTTTATCACGCCACAATTTCTCCTTAAATTTATAAGTAATATATATTTTTTAATATTATCATTATTCTATAAACATAAAGAAGTATATGTTCATGAAACTAGAACTTGTGTATCTTTGGATTCCATATGACTAAGGTGAACTAAAATTTTGTATCTTGGATTCCATGTGATTTACGAAGTATCAATGAAATGGTGAACTATCTAAGAAAGGTTTTTTTAAAAATTATTCCACATTGTACACCCTCTTAATGCACTGAATTACCACTATGTCTATATTAGTTGAGAGGAGGTGTAGTAGAAAACATTCAAAAATATTAAGTGTCTATTTTTTATTGCTCATATCCTTGACTTACTTACATTCAAAAATCCTTTGACATCGAGATGGTTGCCTCTAGAAATGAAATGGGTGCAATTTTGATGCACCAAAAAATCCCCTTTTCATACTCATCTGAGATATTGTAAGAAGTTGTTCTAAATTACTCAATCATGATCATAATATGAATAAGTTGGCTAAAGAAGTGAATCATTATTGATATAGTTTCTTCAAAAATATACTTCTATTCACAAAACCATAAGCGTCAATTTTTTCTAGGCACAAAGAAAGATCTAAGAGAATGCATGCCATATGAAGAATAAAATTTAGTTGCAATAATATAACATCATAATTAAGTATAAAAGAGGAAGCAAATATAAGATTGTGGATCTCTATTATAACAAAAAATATGATGAATTGACAACATTTTTATAAAGTTTCAACAACTTTGTGAGCAATGTCCATGCCTTTCACAAATCATGACAACCCTATCAATAAAATTATTGTCCAACTACCTTTCAAATAATGGCATTCTGTATTTATTAGGTATTATTTGTGTTCCTCTAGATTATTCTAGATTCTTGTGAGAGGAACATCGTTCTAGAATTCTAAGGCACTATGGAGTAAAAAAGAGGACCTTTTAATTTCCAAAGGAATCTCTTATGACTAAGAATGAAATGGTTGATGGAAAAGGTTGTAATAACTCCCCCCTTTGTATCATATCAAATTTATAAAATTGAAAGATAGGTAAGTACATCACACTTCCAACCCAATAAAAGAATGGGAGTTGGTATTAATAGACTTCTTTAAAGGTTTAATAAAAACAAAAGGGGATATTGAATAATGAAAGATAGTGATTAATTACCTTTTCCAAGAAACTACCCTAAATAGGATCCTCCATTGATCCATGACAAGTATGCCCATAATGAGAGAATCGAGGTGGAACAAATGGGTTGCAACTAGAATGACCAGTATGGATAGATGTAGTACATGGGAATCAGTATGGCCTAGAGGCCTTACATCTAGAGTTCTAACATCATCATACATCGACTCTCAATGGGAAGTTTCCACAAAGATAATATGTTGAACTAGACACCATGTTATGGATGGCATTGTAGTACTAATGGGCCAAATCTTATCTTTAAGTTGAGATGGCTTGGGATTTTAGGCATATTCCTAGGAGCATGAAATCATCTCAATAAGTTACACCTAGTTGTTTCTTGATTTTGAATAGAATCAAGACCAATCTCTAGAATTCACCAAAGTCAAAATAAGTTGTAATTTCAATTGACTTCCCAAAATGAGGATCTAAAATTTATCATTATTAAAATTAAAATTTTAATATATATAAAAATTCAGTTCTTAAGTTACTCATCATAATATGGAAACTCATATCGAACAAAAATTAAGGGATAAGTAACTAGATTGAATTGTCTCTGCATGTGAATAAATCATTGGCATTGCATGTTGTTACAGAATCATGTGATTCCACCAAGTCATAAGCTCGAGTCAATTGTGTATTTTCTTAGAGAGCTTGGTCCATCACAATTTGCTAGTTCTTGTTGCACCAAACAAAGATCATACATCCCTGGGACAAAATTCCTTGATAGGACATGTACATCACTATCAATTTCTAGATTAAGTTGTCGGCGTTGATCATCTGGATTAAGTTGTTAGTGTTGATTTCCCAACAGAATCAATATGAAAAATCTTCCCTCCAGTTAAATAGAATATCCAGGGAGAGGAACACACATATGACTTGCAAAGGAATCATTAGTTGGGAAACAAGTTTGCAGTACTTCCACTGAGATAGTTGAAGGCTGAATTGAAGGTATATGACATACAAATTTTAGTGCCCCATTGATTACATGTGATTGTTCGAGGAGGGTTTTTGTAGGGATCTCGTAGCGCTAGGTAAATAGGTGGTTGTTGGTTGTGGAGCCTGATTATCTTCCTAATTCATATGCATTTATTCCTACCCCCCTTCTATCATGGGTTTATAGGTTGGCTCCTGAATGAAGGGGGTTTGGGGGGGACCTACCCCCTTAGTTGGGGAGAATGGGGGCCAGAGGATCCCCAAGGAAAATTTTGGGAAACATTCCTTGTAAAATATTGTAATTTCGTAGTCAAAATAAGTTGTAATATCAATTGACTTCCCAAAATGAGGATTTAAAATTTATCATTATTAAAATTAAAATTTTAATATATATAAAAATTCAGTTCTTAAGTTACTCATCATAATATGTGATCTGGATTTATGAGCGGAACGAAATGAAACCACAGATTTATAATATTAACATAGAGGCACAATGTACAATAAAAGAGATACAGTAAAAATTGACTTCTATTAAATAAGAAATATGTTGAAAACTGTAAAATGCAAGCTAAAAACAAGCTTGCTAGATGGTGGCAGCTTATCTCTAAGAAGAGATGTGACGACTATGCTCATTCGCAATAAGATGAATACAATGAGGCTCTGAAGGCATTTTTACAATAAACATTAATGAAAAACCCCTAGACATCCAAAAACATAACCCTAGGAGATGAAGCACCAAAAGTCATGTGGGCCCCGTTGGGGTAAGTTAGTACACCAACTTTTCAGGGTCATAACTTTTGCATACGATCTTTGTTTAGGGCGCACGATAACTCCTTGGAAAGGTATTGACAAGGAGATTCATTTAGGGGGTTCAATCAAATCCTTAAATTAAAATTGAGGTTCCCAATCACAAAAAATTGTCGTTTGGGCCCTTAAAATGGC
This sequence comes from Picea sitchensis, assembly GCA_010110895.2. Lineage (NCBI taxonomy): Eukaryota > Viridiplantae > Streptophyta > Pinopsida > Pinales > Pinaceae > Picea > Picea sitchensis. The sequence continues at coordinate 35,172 of SNQJ01S0042988.1, read as the reverse complement.
ACCGGAAGTTCAGGAATTGAAAAACTGCTAAAAATAGTAAGTTACCAAAAAACTATTTTGAGCCAGTTGGAAAATATTGGTGGCCACCGAGATCCTCCTGGATCAATATTGCCCCCTTAGGAAGAAATGGTGTCCATTTCATTGAGTGCACCCATCAAATGAGGAAATTTTTGTTGAATTTGGCCCTAGGTGAGCCACTTGCCTTGGTGCAGGAGATACCCTACTTTGACAACCCGATAAATTTGGATCCTTTGTTGGCAAGTGCCCTTGAAATGTGTGTCCATGATTTTGTCAGTGGATTTTTTTTCCATGCAGTCAGGGTTGAGCTTTGTTGGTGTCAATTTTTCTGCTATCTCCTAGGTGTCCAATAATGGTGGAAAATAAGGCCAAAGGAGGTCCACATCGAACATTGGGTGTAAGCCAAGGAAGGGGGGAAGGTTGAGCTCAAAATAATTTTCACCCAAAGCCTTGGTGATGGTGTAGGGTCTATAACGTAGTGGAAGAATCTTTTGATGATTCCCTATAAGGAGTTCTTTCTGCAAGTGCAACCAAACTTTGTCTCCCACCTGAAACTGGTGTGGCACTCGTTGTTGATCATGGTGCTGCTTGTACTTGGCATTGGACTTATGAAAAATATCCTGAACCTATTGGTGGATGTGATGGATCTGCTCAATGAACCGGGTGGATTTGTATCTCTAGTTGGAGCATGTGACGAGTTTTCCTAGGTGGCTGCAAGGGGTAGTGCAACATCCATGGGACCCAATGGTTGAAATCCCAACCCCACCTGGAAGGAGTTGTGGCTAGTTGAGATATGTATGGCTCTGTTGTAGCTGTGATGAAAATAGGGATGAATCTCATCCCAGGTGTTGGGTTTCTTGGAATTGTACATGCATAGGATGTGCACGATAATCCAGTTGACGACCTCAATTTGGCCATCCGTCTAGGGGTGGAAGGTAGTGGACTTGGTGAGCTTGGTGTCCAACAGTGACCAAAGGATCAACCAAAATGTGCTGAGAAACTGACTATCCTGATCTGAGATAATGGTTTGTTGGATCCCAAAGTGTACCCACACTCGTTCAAAGAAGATCTTGGAAGTGGCCTCCACTATGATGCTCTTCTTGCAAGCGGCCAAAATCGCCATCTTGGAAAAGTGATCAACAACCACAAAAACAAATTCATTTCCTCACTTGGTGGATGGAAGGATCAACATGTAGTCCACTGAGATGGATTCTCGGGTCCTATCGGGAGTAGGCAGAGGAGTGTACAAGCCTTGTTTCTTAGTGTCCAGTTTGACAATAGCACAAGTAGTGCAAGAACAAATATACTTGCTGACATATTGTCGAAGTTTCATCCAGTAGAAATATCATTGCAACACTGCCACTTTCTTTTACACCCCGAGGTGTCCTACCACCCGAATTTAGTGGGATTTCAAAATCATCTTTGCTCACTTGCTTGATGGAACGCAGAGATGGACCAGATGGCACAAAATCTCTTCATGAAGATGGAAATTAGTGAGAGTTGTGTTTGCACCCAACATATGGTAGGTGTTGGTGAAATCAGGATCTGTCTCATAGAGGTGGGGCCATTGGGATGTCTCGTGGTCGCAAGAATTGAGCACTGTGGTGAGTGTCACGACTGGGGGTTGGCTGAGGAAATCAAAAACTTGGTTGGTACTTCATGTTTTATACTTGATGTTGAGGTGGAACTATTGCAAATAGGTGGACCACTTATGATGGCAGTCAGTCTGAAATTTTCCTTGTGTCTGCATGAACTGCAACAACTTATGATCAATGTGAATGATTGTCTCCTTCCCGAGAATGTAATGCATCCATTGGTGGCAGGATTTCACAATGGAGTACATTTCTTTGTTCTAAATAGGGTATTTATGGATGACATATGATAGTGTCTCACTATGATAGGGAACAGGGTGGTCGTGTTGAGTGATGACTGTGCCCACAACATAGTCTAAAGCATCTATATCGATCTCAAAGGGTTGTTGCAGGTCAGGTAATGAAAGCACTGGAATGGATCACAAGTGCTACTTCAAATCATCAAACTCTTTCTATTGGGACAGGGCCCACACAAAATTTTCCTTACTACCACCCCTGGTTATTTGGCTGAAGGCCCATGCAATATGGGAGAATCCCAAAATGAACCTGCGATAGAAATTGGCAAGGCCTAAGAATCTTCGAAGATCAATGAGTGTGGTTGGGGCTGGAAAGTCATGGATGACTTGGATCTTGGATGGATCAACATGCACACCATGCGCATCAACAATGTAGCCTAGGTACTGGACCCTTTCCATTTCGAAGGATCATTTTTCCAACTTGGCATATATCTTGTGCTACTACAGAGTGTGCATAACTTGTTTAATATGCTACATGTGTTTTGCCAAAGTCTTGTTGTTGATGAGGATTTCATCCATATACACCACCATAAAATAATTAGTGAAATTCCACAAGATATCATCCATCATCCTCATGAAAGTTGTTGGGGCATTTGTCAAACCAAAGGGCAGGGCCAACCGTTCAAAAATACCTTCTTTTGACTTGAAGGCATATTTTCATAATTATATATGTTCTATTGGGACCCGATGGTAGTCATACTTTAGATCAATATTCCTGAATTATTCCCCCCCCCCTTGAGTTGATCAAGGAGATCGTCGATTTGGGGAATCGGGTACCGGTTCCTGACTGTTATTTTATTTAGGGCCCAATAATCAATGCAGAGTCACCAAGTCCTGTCTTTCTTCTGCACCAACATGATTGGGCTTCCACAAGGTGATGAGTTGGGTCATATGTGCCCCTTGTGGAGTAGTTCTTGGATCTAATGCTTGATATCGTCATTTTCTAGTAGAGAGTGGTGATAGATTGGCCCATTAGGTAGTAGTGCGTCGAGGGTCAGACCGATGGGATGTTTGACCTGATAGTGCAGAGGTACCCCAGTAAGTGATTAGAATATGTATTTGTATTCTTCCACGACCTTATCCACTTGATTCTACTATGTGGAGAGGTCATCCGTGAAGGCCATTGATGTGGCTGTAACCTTTCGCTCACTCTATGAGAAAATCATGAAGAAGACAAAATTCCCGGTTTGAGAAATGACCTTCATGCATTGCTTGGCAGAGATCAAGGAAATAGCACTAGGTGGGACTACCTCGAGAATCCTGTACAATTTCTTGTTCAAAGTAATAATAACATTGCAAGGCCTAGACTCATATTCAACATGACGTTTCCATAAATAAGTTTGGGCCAAAATAACATGACAAACTTGAAGGGGAGAAACATCACACAATACCTCATCATTGAATGGCTTGATACCGTACTACATGAAACACTGTTGGTTGATGTGAATATCACTTTCTTGACGGAGCCATATGATGGTGTAGAGCTATGAGTGCAGTGTTGTTGGCATGACTAGCCTCTTGATGACCTCTATTGAGATGAGGTTCTTCTAGCTACCACTATCAATGATCAAGTGCAATGGAGTTCCTTTTACCCACATTTGTGAATGAAAGAGGCGCTTGCCTTCCTCTAGCGCATCAGGTTCATTGGGATAGATCTTGGTGGTAGCAATGGTGGCACTAGGTTCTGCGTCAATGATCTGTCTCCCCTTTTTTTATTCTAAATCAAAGTTGGAACCCGTATCTGATTCAGAGGATTTTACCTCAGCCACGAATGACTCCTTTGAGCGAAAATCAACAGTGTTATGCCAAGGGCTCTTATGGAAGTCGTGCCACTTCCTGGTATCTTTCTTCATATTCCCCTTATCCTTCTTTGCTTGTGTCTTAGATTGGTTATGCTCAGGTTTCCCATATTTTATCTGTGCTTTTTTTTTGGATTGGGGTTTCCCTTGCCCTACTTCTGTTGTGAGGGGTTCCTAGACCCAAATTGTCACATCTTTTGTTTAAGCTTCTACTCGATTTTGACGACATATCGATAGGTTGAGCCCAAGGATGACATGTCCAAAAAATCCATTTATATATAGATGTATCTATGCAGACCGCCACAGTACTTGAGCACTAGAGTTTTCTCAGAATATTTGATACCCATCTTGGTGCGCATGGTATGGAAGACATTAGTGAACTCTGGCACTGTTTGGTCTCTTTCCTGCCGCAGTGTGGTCCATCTTATATACAAGTCGTCATAACTTCCAACAGGGTAGTATTGTTCCTTAATAGAATCCATGAAGGAACCCCAAGTGGGTGCAACTACAAATAATTTGGATCCCTCTATTTCCCTTTTCTCATAGAAAGTCTCCCACCAATATTTGACATGGGGGATGGCCTTGAGGAGCACAAATGTAATATTTTCTCTATCGAAAAAGTTGTGGACGGAAAAATATCCTTCGAGAAGGTTTAACCATTTATCTATGACACTTACATATATTTGAACTTAAAATATAGGAATATCAAAATTGATTTGTCCCTTGAAGGGGGCAACACCTCCGCTTGAGGTGGATGTGTCGCTTGTCAGCAGCCGTCGAAAGATTTGTGCAAATTTGTCCATCATCTCGTTCCTCTGTCTCTCAAGGGATTCCTCGAGAAACATTTTGAAAGGATATCCTATCCCATCATATTTATTTTAGCCCGCCATGGATGGTTTGTTGGGCCTACAAGAGCAGTTGTCCTCAAGAGAAAAAAACTCGAGACCCAACTCTCTATACCCTGACCACGTCGAGGACATGCATTAAAAAAATGATAAGGAGCATACCGCTCTGATACCACTGATCCAGATTTATGAGAGAAACGAAATGAAAACACATATTCATAATATTAACAATGAGGCACATTGAAAAATAACAGAGATACAATAAAACTTGACTTCTATTAAATAAGAAATATGCTGAAAACTGTAAAATGCATATTGAAAACAAGCTTGCTAGAATGCTGGCAGCTTATCTATGAGAAGAGATGTGACGGCTACGCTAATTCACAAGAAGATGAGTAAAATTAGGCTCCAAAGGAATTTTTAAAATAAAGATGAATTCCAAAACCCTATACATCCAAAAACCTAACCCTAGGAGATTAAGCACCAAAATTCACGTGGGCTCCATTGGGGTAAGTTAGTACATCAACTTCTCGGGGTCGTAACTTTTGCATACAATCTCCATTTAGGGAGCACGATACCTCGTTGGAAAGGTATTGACGAGGAGATTCATTTAGGGGTATCAATATGAGACTTTGGATATCATTTAGATTCATGATAGAGAAAAATCATTGTTTGCGCTCTCAAAATGGCCCTAGAAGTTCAGGAACCGAAAAACTGCTAAAAATAGTAAGTTGCCAAAAAACTGTTTTGAGCTAGTGGGAAAAGGTAGGTGGCCACTGATATCCTCCTGGATCAATATGGAAACTCATATCGAACAAAAATTAAGGGATAAGTAACTAGATTGAATTTTCTCTGCATGTGAACAAATCATTGTCATTGTCCGTTGTTACAGAATCACGAGATTCCAGCAAGTCATAAGCTCGAGTGGATTGTGGATTTTCTTAGAGAGCTTGGTCCATCAAGATTTTCTATTTCTTGTTGCACCAAACAAATATCATACATCCCTAGGACCAAATTCCTTGATAGGAAATGTACATCACTATCAATTTATAGATTAAGTTGTCAGTGTTGGTTTCCTATATTAAGTTGTCGGTGTTGACTGTCTAGATTAAGTCGTCGGTGTTGATTTCCTAGAATAATAAATAGGAAAAATCCACCCTCTAGTTAAATAACATATCGAGGGAGAGTAACACACATATGACTTGAAAATGAATCATTAGCTGGGAAACAAGTTTGCAGTACTTCTACTAAGATAGTTGAAGGCTGAATTGAAGGTATATGGCATACAACTTTTAGTGCCCCATTGATTTTATGTGATTGTTCGAGGAGGGTTTCTGTAGCGTTGTCTTAGGGATAGGTAAACATGTGGTTGTTGGTTATGGAGCTTGATTATCTTCATGATTCATATGCAGGTATGCCTAGCCCCCTTTTGTCGAGGGTTTGAGGGATGGATCTTAAATGAAGGGGGTTTGGAGGGGACCTACCCCCCTAGTTGGGGGGCATGGGGGAAAGAGGGTCCCCAAGGAAAATTTTGGGGAAATTGCCTTGTAAAATATTGTAGTTTCGTAGTCAATATAGAATTATCATTATAAGGTCACATATCTAACGATAGAAGTTATATTGGGGTTTTCATCCAAAAGGGGAAACTCGTTTTTGTATGAGGGCATTTTATTGTCGCTATGTATGTGAGTGAATTTGTATTATGTGAGAGGATACTGTGGGAGAAAGAAGAGGAAGTTATAGCAGGTGTGTTGTAGGTTGTATCCATTCATTTGTTGGATAATAAAAAGGGAGGACCTAGCAATTTCTCTGGTGGAAGTAGCCCACACTGGGTGAACCACGTATATTTGTGTCTATATTGTATTGTGTATCTTCTATGTTTTATTTCTGCATCTATTTTTATTTTATTGCTTTGTGATCCTATTTTTCTAATAGTGGATCTTGTTAGAAGTAGGGCCAATGAATATGGACGATCCTCCATAGATAGTGGAGTACTCTAAATATTCATTGACCAAAGATATGATCTTTTACAATCCTATCATTAATTTGGATCTTGATCTGTATCATGGTTTTGTGAGTTCGCAGGGTTTGTATGACATCTCAGGTGTCTCTCTTTCCAAGTCTTGTTTGGATCTATAAACATCGGGTTGTCCAGTGGATTCTCCAAGTGGTTTTTGTCCATCCTCGAGAAGGTTCCTTGAAGGATCTTAGAGGATGGATCTAGTTGAGGGTTTATGTATGTAAGGAGAGCCAACGAAGTCCTCATCTTTGTCTTTACCCAGAATCTCAACTATTGGTGAAAATGTTTTAGCAACATAGAACCTTGAAGGGGTCGATTCACTCGGTTTGATTGGCAACAAACTTAACCTTGAGGAAATTCAGGGTATTCCATTACTTTTTGTCGATGGGAAACCTATTCGAAAGCAACGAAAGGTTGTAAAATATTGTGGTAGAGGAGTCACGCTGGTCATGGGTGAAGACATACAGGTTAGTTAGAATACATATCTAGTGGGTAAGGGAATTGTTGGGAATTTTTGTGGTCGGAGAATATAAGTGGTCTCCCTCAACTTGTGGGTGGTGAATAATTGGGTTTCGCTTCTTGGGTATGCCCCAATTTTCCATTTTTTGTCATGAGGTTGGATTGGTTTTATCTTTTGCTACAAAGAGGATGCAGGAAGGATTTTGTCAAGTCGTTGGTATTGGGAACATAACTTACTCTATGCCAAACCTTAACATCCTATGTTTTATTCCGAGGAAGAAGCTCTGTCCAATTTTCCCACGTGGATAAAACTTCCCAATTTGCCTCTTGAGTTTTGGTCTGACTCTAGGTTGAAGGCTATTTGTGATGTTCTGGGGACATTTATTACTTTGTATGTTAGTTATAAGTACAACAACTTCAGGTCAACAAAAATCCTTGTAGAATTGGATTCAAGACAAGCTTTATATGAGTCCTTGGAATTGGTTGCGGGGAACCGATCCTATACTCAATCTCCATATTATTTAAATGTCCCATTATGTTGTTCACATTGTCACCAGGTGGGCCATATTTTGGCATATTGTGATCAGAAGTTTTCCAAAATATTTTAGGGGACTTGTAAGGAGAATGTTGGGGGTCAACTTGTAAGCCCTAATACTTCTATAGAGGATAGGGTTTACATGGTGCTCTCTCCCTTAGCTATGAATAAATAAGTCATGACTCCATATCGCAAACCTTGCACTGAAAAAAAGAGACTTGGTTTGATATTTTAGTAGGGGATATTGTTATCTAGTGGGGTACTTCAGTTCTTGGCAAGGAGGAGTATCGAACTTCAAAGAATATTTTTCAGGGATGAATCAAATTTATATAATTAAAAATAGAGATTGAAGCTCTTTGGTCCAAGAGCGTGAATCCTCATCAAAAATCGGGTATGACTCTTCTGTCCCAAAACCAAAATTTGGTTTCTTCTTCCCATCTCTAGTGGCAACATCGACTTGTTTTGGGAAATGGGTCGGGGCCCTAATTCTCCTCGGGGATGGTATTGAAAAATTGTTCTCCTATGCATCAAGATGATCTCTCATTTGATGCTTCTATTTTAAGGGACTTTGAACATTCTCCTCCTAAAACTCCTACCTCCCATCGAGCTTGATTCTCAAGTTATCTCTCTATTTATTCCAACTAATATCCTTATCTCCTACATCCTCAGAGTTATACTCATGGTTTCTCCCCCTCGGGGGGCTTGGGTTTTTATTTTTTCAAGGAATTCATTCCTTCTAAGGTGGGGTGAAAATTTACGCTTAATCACATGTAGGAGAAATCCTTTCGTGAAGTTTCCCAAGGTCAACATTGACTCATTTTTGGGGTTCTTAGAAAGGGATCAGCCCCAAAGGAATCCTTCCCATGAAAATTATGTCTTTTAACATGAGCGGCCTAGTGGGGAGGGCCAAAAAACTCTCCCTAAACATGTTTTTTATGTAGGATTAGATAGACATTATTCCTATTCAGGAAACTATGAGGCGTTGTGATCCCATTATCATTGAATTAGTCAAACTATTTTTGGGTTGGGAGTTCACTGATTCAGATTCCATTGGTTCTTCAAGAGGGATCATAACTAGTCTTTCGTCAAATTGTAATCTCATCAATTGTTTTTCTATCCCTTCAGGCCTCTACACTGAAATTTCTTACAAAGAATTGGATCAATCAATAACACTTCTCAATATATACGGTTCCTGTGATGGCATGGAGGTATATTGGAATAATTTGTTTTCTCTTAGTTTTATTCACTCTGACAATCTAATTCTAGGAGGGGATCTTAATTTTACACTAAGTTGGGAGGAAATTTGGGGGGAGAATGCTCACGAAGACAAATTGACACACTATTAAAATGACAAGTTGGAACATGTTGGCTTGGTTGATGTTGAACCAGTTCAACTTAATCCAACATGGAGTAATAAATAAAGTGGTGCCAAAGGCGTCCTCAAGAGACTTGATTGGTTTATTTTCTATCACTCTCTACTTTAGGATATTGGAATCTACCATTCATGGGTAGGTAATATTCACTGCTCTAATCACCTCCTAGTTTTTTTAGGAATTGGATCATTCAAGAGGGAAGCTTGGGGGCCCTTTCAATTATAACCTGTCTTGGTCAAAAGTGGAGGACTTATGGAACCTAGTTCAATAGCATTGGAAATAATATTAGGTAGCAAGTAGTGACTCAACTAGTTCACAATTTTTTATGGTCTTCGTATGTTAAAAGATAAGGTTAAAATGATAAGGAACTCAAGAATATTGAACTTAATCTTGAGAATATTTATGAATCCATACATGATGGATAGAGGAATTCCTCGGACTTAGGAAAAGGTTGTTCATTTCAATATCTTAGGCATAAGTTTCTGGTGGAACATGAAAAGACTTGGAGGTTGAAGATTAGATCTCTCTGGATCGAGGTTGGGGACCATAATACCATTTTTTTTTTCAAAAATATGATAACTATATGAATAATTTCAATACCATATGGGAGTTGAATGATTTGAATAGGAATAAGGTCCAAGGATTCTCTAGCTTGGCTTTAGTAGGGGTTGATCAATTCCAATCCCTTTTCAAGGAACCATAACATATCAATATGGGTGAATTCCTAAGGTTTATTTCATTATTTTGAAGACATGCCGAAGACTAGAAAAATTGGGATCTATAGAAATGATTTTTTCTTTCAAAAAAGACAAAATTCTTGAGCCAAATTGTTGGATGGATGAATTTTATGAATATATTTTTGACATTGTGGGGGATGATCTACTTCATATCATGGAAGAAGTTCAAATTTCTGGTAAGATCTTGGGAAGTATAAATTCTACATTCATTGCAGTCATTCCTAAGACATATTTTACTTCATCTTTTGATAACTTTTGACCCATCACTTTATGCAATTGTTTTTATAAAATCATTGTTGTACAACTCAAGCCAGTCCTGTCCAATATCATTTCCCCAGAACAATTTGGGTTCTTCAAAGGAATGCTTATTCATGAATCCATTGGCTTGACATATGAAGGGTTTTATTCTATTAAAACACAGAAACACCCTATCTATGTTATTAAAATTGACTTATCCAAATCCTATGATCATGTCCCGTGGCTCTATCTTAGATTTTTGCTCATGTATATTGAATTTTAGCTTCCCTTGGTAAAATGGATAATGTCCTATGTTACGTTTGTCTACTTTGTTGTGTTAATAAATGGTTCAAGGTTTCCCTTCTTTAATTTTACTCAGGGGTTACGACCGGGGTGTCCTTTGTCACCCTACCTCTTCTTGTTCATTGTTGTTGGGATTAGTTGGGCTCTCACTAAAGCTAAAAGGGAGCATAAATTCCAGGGGGTAAAGTTGGGAAGACATGAACATCTAACCCACTTTTGTTTTTGGATGATGTACTAATATTTTGTTTTTGCGCGGCAACAAAAGGTAGGATTTTAAGAGACAGTCTAGGGATTTTCTTTGAGGCAACTAGTATGGTTATAAAAAACAATAAGTTTGCAATATATTTCCTAGAGTTAGAGGAGGATTTCAAACATTCTATGTCTACTCTTTTTACTTTTCCTTCACATGAACTATAGGATGATGTCAATTACATTGGATACAATATTAAACCAAATAATTATGGCATTGAAGATTGGAAATGGATTTTTTCCCAGATTGACAAAATAATGAACTTCTGGTGCAATAGGTGGATTTCTCAGGGAGGAAGGCTATTTCTTATAAAATCAATGATTGAAGCCATTCCTATGTATTGGCATCTCTTGGTTCTTATCTCAAAAGGTATTCTTTCTCATATAATCAAATTGTGCTTCAATTACTCGTGGAAGGGAAGTACTGAATATCTAAGTTCCCATTTGGTTAATTGGGAATGTTTGCCCAAGCTAAAGAATTTGGGATGATGGGGACTAAAATACATTTAGGTATTCGATCATTCTCTGGATGCAAATTCTTTGTGGATTTCCTTGACCCGTGATAGTCTATGGTGATGTATCTAGTCAACAAGTATTTATATCCTAACACAATTATGGATTGGATCAAAAGGAGGTAGAAACCAATTCTCAATGTTTCAAATCAATGAAGGGTCCTCACTCTTTATTTTATAATCCTTGGTTAGTTCTTGTCCTATAAGGTAGGTTGTGGATCTCAAATTTAGGTTGGCATAGATGCAATCATGGGTTGTAGTGATCATATTTTTATCCTGGAATGATTTGTATTACACCTTCAGGAGATTGGTTGTTTCACTTTAAATCGTATTGGATATCTTTCTAGTACATATCTACTAGGTCAAGGATGGATTATAGTTGTGGCAATGAATTTTGATGCCAACTCGAATCGGCTTTCAACTCATTTTATTTCTGATTTTAGGAAGGCCCATGTCTATCTAATGGATGCAGATGATGAATTGGTTTGGTATTATAATAAGTACGAGGGGGTTTACATGACCAGCTAGGATATCAATCCATGTTGAAAGTGGGTGATAATGATAGCCAGTGGTGGTATAAAAAACTTTGGAAGATTAAGGGATCACCAAAAACCATTCTATTTTTTGGATTTCTCTTAAAGGCTAGGTGTTGACATGGGACATGCTATAACTTAGGGTTAGTAAGGACCAAGTATTTATATTTATGCAAGTGTGCAGAGGAATATAATTATCATTTATTTTTTAATTGTGAGTTTACATGCCATGTATGGCATGATATCGAGCAACAGTTGGGTATGGCCCATATTTGGGATAAATTTTCAGTGAATGAGAGATTGTGTGTCTTCATCACATATTCATCCTTGAATATTGTTGATATTAAATATTGTTTTATGGTCTTTGAGTCAACATCAGGAGGATAAATCTCCCCATGTTTTTAAAGAGGTTATACTCCTCTATTTTTTAATAGCATGCAAAAATACAAATAATAACTTAGAAGGACCAAGCTTATTTTGAAATAAATATTTACCTGCAAAGTATAACTGAGATAGGACCATGTTTATTATATAAAGTAAATATTTACAATATGTTACAGGATCATAAACAAAAAGAGTGTGCAGTAAAACAAGATGACATTTCCATCACAACATTCATCAAAGTAGAACACAATATTCAAGGAAGGGAAACAAGAAAGTATGGACCACATATGGAAACGAACTTTAAATGATCAGTTCATTAAACAAAAATAAGATTCTAATAGGAATACATCTGAAATATCATGCTTTAATAAAAGTATTGAGATAACAATAATTTTATATCCCAAAATAGTTCTATGGGAACCTAAAAAATAATATATATTTTTAAATAAAAGAGTATTGTATTGGAATACAAATAAAATACTATGTTTGTCCTTCAAATAGGACTGGGATGGGACTCCTGCAAACCATGAAATGAAAAGACCTGGAAGTCATAAGAAAAAAAATCAAGGATTATCCCCGGGCTTCACAGATTACTGGGAAATGGAAGGCAATATGACAAATGATTGTAGAATAATTATAATAATGAAGAGAATAGGGTAGTTATTTGAATCACTGTGATGTAAATTATTCTGAACCTTTTACTTGATTCTTGGTTCCTCTTTTGTATATGGTTTTTGTGCTAGAGGTGGGATAACTATCAAAACCACTTCTTGTTGATATGTTTCAGTGATTTTGATTACGGTTTTTCTTAGCCACACTTCTATGTATTCCCTCATGGGGGCCACCATGATCTCATGTTTGGTCTTTATTTCAAACAAATCATTCTCCATATATCTTAGGTCCATGCTTAATTGGTGCAACATGTCATCTACCTCATCATTTCTATTGATATATCTGACTAGCCACCTTTCAATTTCTTCCTCGGAGAATTCTATTTAGTCATTGAAATCACTCACCCATGCAAGTTTTAATACATAAAGTTGTTCTAGTAATTTCTCTTTAGATAAAAGTATTGTGTCCATTAATAAACTTGGGCTATCGAGTTCCTTTGTGAGATCAACAAGTTTAAAGAAAAGGTCACCTCTTTTACTCTTCACAACATCTAACTCAGTTATCATTTCTCTTAAACTTCTTATTCTTTTCAACCAACAAGCATATTTTTTTTCATTCAAATGTTATAAGGAAGGTTTTTTTCTCTTATGTGGATATCAATTAAACTTGAAACTTTAGCTGAAAATGTTCCCACAATGTCTTTGTAAAAACCTTCATCATTTTCCAGATCCTTTTGGAGATATTCTTTGAAATGTGTAATCCTTGTTGAAAAGTTGGTGGATCTCTTTGCAAGCTCCCATATTTCTTGGATTAAATCTATTTTTTTTTTGTATCCCATCTCGAACATACTTTATTATTGCTAACAACAAACTAGATGAACCTTTCCACTTGTTGTTGCTTTCTAGAATATCCTCAGGCTCAACAAAAAATGGTCTTGGAATCAAAGTTGCCTCCAATTCCTTTATTTTTTCCTTTAAAATTATTTTTTTATTTTCTATGTTACTGACATATTCCTTCAATGCTTATTTGGTTACTTCATAAAACTGTACCATATTTGAAGGTGCAACCCCTTGGAAATCAATTTTCGATATCCATTTCTCAGACATTTTATTGTTTTTCATGTTTACTTTTTCATTTAACATTTTTTTAGAGTTTCTATTGTAGGCTGCATGGTGAAGTGTCACAGACTCCTTTAAAATAATTCTGGTTCTTGAGTGACAATAACTTCAAAAATTTCTTGGGTTTCCAACAGTCATTTTTTAGACCAACTGGGTTCTTCAATAATCTCATCTACATCCATTTCCTGGGGACTTTCTTGAATTTCGGGTATTTCTAGTCCCATTTTCTGGGTCTCTCTTTTTCTTTTAGCATAGGTGTGTACGACATGGGATTTTCAAGATTTTTATTTGTTGGATCCTTATCACCATCATATGAGATTATGGTAGGGGTTTTCCTTGTTTCTAAACCACTTCTCCTTGGTTTTATCCTTTTTGGGGTACTTCTTTGAGATACAATAGGGGAAATGGGGTTTTTATTTGTTACTTCTCTACCTTATTTTCAATAGCATTCATTAGTGCTGGTTAATTCCTCCACAACATTATGAGTTTCATTCACTGAGTTATCAGTGAGGTTTTAATTATCCCTTCCTCCTTATTTAAACTATTCAGTCTTAGTAAAATAAGAGGAATATCTCACTTGGGACATATGTGCAATAAATAAATCATTAGGGTCAAAATCCTCAATGCATTCAACTTCATTTAGGTTGAGTTGGTCAAATTGACCTGTAAGTTCATCCAAATGGGGGATGTGCTTTACAACAACTTCTACAAATTTGCAAGGCAATGGGATGAATTGATTTTTTCTTTTCTCATTAAAGAAATGAGCCCAGTCTTTTTATTGCTTGCATACCTATATAACAAAGTGCATGTATAATACATAGAAAGGGAGAAGAAAGGGTTTATCCTCAAAACCAAATAACCTTATAATGATGAAATCCTCTGTATTTTCAAAATTTCCTTTTTGTAAGAGAAGGGTGGAAGACTCAAGTGACGATATTGACATCTTAGGGACAGAGATTAACTTTTTAAATTCTTAGATAAAATTGTTGTCGACCAGGTAGAAATGATATTGAGCCTTGTGCCTCCATAAGGCAGGATACTAGGCGAAGATTGCTTCCACCTTGTAGTCAACACGTCTTTCCCTCGGAAAGTCCTAAAAAACATGGCAGTAGCCTATGGTAAAAATTAGATAAGATGTCATGTATAATTTTTGGGTCTTCTTCAGAGTGCCTAGTTGAAATGAGATTTCATTGGAGATAATGTGACCCCAATCAATGAGGGACTCTTCATGCACAATGAAATGGAGGATATAATAAATATTTATTGGCAAAACGGTCGTGGATTCTAAACCAATCATGTGTGCAAAAAAACAAAAAAAATCATTGTAGGGATACTTTAAGGAACTTACCTCAATCTTAGGAGCATTGGTGTTAGTTCTTGGGTCAACCAAATATTTTTCAAGGAGATTTTATCCTCCTCTGTGTTGTCTAAGGAATTCACTGGCTCCTTCACCCTTGAACTGCATGTTGGGCATTGGGAGTCGTAACATTATTGTGAACACTAAAGGGGCCTAGGAGAGAGGTTGGTGTCATTGGAGCTGAATTATTCTCCTTTCTGAATCAAATTTATCTGTGCACCACTAAACTAGCTCTTTGAAATATGTTACCTCTGGAACACAACCAACCAAGCATATGTCTGAGGTCCAAACCTGGTTTGTATTCTTTTCAGTAAGAGGGAGGGCCTTGTACTAGTTGTAATCTCTCGACCAATGGAACTCTTGGGCTTCACATCCAAGTGTGTTTAGTGTATCTCCATAATAAAACTATTTTCTCCTACTTGAAATTATTTACACTGCTTTCTATTCTTACCAATAGGCGATGCTATTGTCGATATAACATCTTACAACTTGGAATATTAGTTATTTATTTAATTTACCATGTATTTCTCTTATGATTAATCATTGCAGCTCTTATTTAAAAAATTTCGGCTTGCACGATGAGATTTTGAATTTATTACAAGGCTCATGAAATCTTCCCCACTTTAATAAAGACATTATGTGCACTCTAGTGGTGGCTAATGTGGTGGGGAAAATAAATGCAATTGAAAAATGGTGAAGTGATGTCATGGAGATGGAAAATGGTTAAGTATGGGGGTGCGAAAAGAGGAAAGGAAAGTGTAATATGATGAATGATGGATTGTGGTATGCGGGCCACGCAACATGGAAAATGAAAATGGTGAAAGGGAAGGACTCACGCATCCCAATGAGAAAATTGGATAAGTATGGGAAAAGGTCAGTATGTGGGTTGTGAAAGTGAGAGGGTCATTCTATATGATGCAAGATTGTGGTTTGTGGGACACAGGACATGGAAAAAGGTAAGTGGAATAGAAAGGTGTCCCGCATCCACATTCCAAGAAAATGGCTAAGTATGAAAAAGGTATAAGTTGCATTTTGGAGGATGCGGGGATAGATGGGTCGTTCTTAGTGTTGCATGACTAAAAGACACCTGACATGGGTATTTGTGTGTCTGGAACATGTTGGACTCCAACAACAATACTCATGTGTCACTTGAAAAATGACTAGGTGTTGGGATTTTGAAAGAAGAAAAAAGAATAAGTATAGATACATGGTTTTGCGGATCTGTGGGCCTAGGGATTTGATAATAGTGTAACCTACAACTCTCATTTGAAAGGAAAAAGGAACTAAGTAAGGAATATTTGAGAAGCAAAGAAAAAAAATGGAAAAATACTAAGGATGAGTATATATGTACTAACGCTGATCAACAAATGTGGATGAACATTTGGCTCCAACTATGGGAGATGGAACCCCTATGGGTTGCCGAGAATCTAGAATCATGGTCCATTAGACTATGGAGTCAGAAAGAAAAGAAAAGAAAAAATAAAATAGACTAATAGAGGATATACACAGGAGTACAATTATATACAAATATTTACTAAGGGATTTTAACAGAAGAAATGTTTAATATATATCCCATTCACATGCAATAGTTGAATCATTTCTTTCATATCCTTCAGCAAGTATGAATTATAACCAATAACCTTTTCAATTTGATATGGGCCAATCCAGAGAGCTTCAATTTTGTTGTGAAAAGATGGTTTTTATTTTTCCTTGTTCCATAACAAAACCAGTTGATCCTTTTGAAAATCCTTTGAAATGATACTCTTGTCAAAGTATTTTTTGACCGCTTTTTGTCTTTTGTTCATTTCCAATATTGTTTGTTCCCTTTTTTCTTACTGTTACATAAGTTCATTATATATTTTTTGCATTGGTGATATTTCTTCTTCATTTTCATCACTTTCAGTAAGACAAAGGAAATTCAATTCCAAATGTAGTGGTAATATTGCTTATTTTCCATGCACTAAAGTATATGGGGAATGTATGGTACTATCTTTTGGAGTAAGATGGATTTCCCAGAGTGCATCTATCAACTTTTTATGCCAATTCTTATGGTTGGCCTCAATTGTGTTCTTGATTATTTGAATTAATGTATTGTTTGTTGACTCTGCTAAACCATTTTCTTATGGATAATAATTTGATGATTTCTCCATGATGATTCCATATTCTCTACAAAAAATTGTAAATTTTGATCCGATGAAGATTGAGCCATTGTCTATTATGAATGTTTTTGGTACACCAAATATTGACAGGACATTTTCTTTTAGAAAATGAATTAAATGCTATGGATATGAATTTCTTAAAGGCATAGCTTCTTGCCACTTGGTAGAGTAATCATTTGTAGTGATAATATAAGCATGCCCTTTGCTAGACTTAGGATTTATTGGACCAATCACATCTAATCCCCACGGTGCAAATGGTTTCTCCACCATTGTAGAATGTAATAACATTGCAACTCTTTTCATTTTTCCTGAAAAGGTTTGGCATGGAATACATTTTTGATCAACTCATAAGCATATTTGAACATAGTTGGCCGATAATAGCCAACTCGGATAATTATGTGATTTGTTACAACTGGCAAAAAATTTCCACCACAAACACCACTATGAAATTCTTGAAGTATTTTTGTGGACTTCGAATTGTCCAAGCATCTTAATAGAATACCATCAAAATTTCTTCTGAACAATACACCCGAGACTAGAACATATTGATTTGTCTTCATTTTCAATGTTCTTCTTTCTTTGGAAGACATTTAAGCAGGAAATTAACTAGATTTCAAATAGAAAATTATGTCCTTATACCATTTTGAGTTTGCTAAACATGTTTCTTCTATCACAATGTCAAATCCATTAGGAGGAGAAATGTTCACAGATTCATTTCTAGTCAGGAATTTACATAATCCTTTTCCTTTTATATCTTTTAAAGGTTCAATTTCCAAATCATATTCTTGACACTTTGCTAACTAGTTTGTCCAACTACCATATCTGAGTTGTTGATTTAGCAACATCTTTACTGGTGAGTGTGGAACATAAGTAATGATGTGGGATTATAAAATGTAAGTCCTGAAATGAGCAATTGTTGTGACCAAGGAAAGAGCTTGTTTTTCAATTATCGTGTAGTTTAGTTCATAATCATGCAAGGTTTTAATCATAAAAAAAATTGGGAGTTCTTCAAGTTTTTTATTTTTATGAGTAAGGATGGATGAAAGAGTTTTTTCTAAATAAAATGAGTACAATATGAATTCTTTATCGAAATCAGGCCTGAGAAGAACATGGGAAATAGTGATGACATGTTTGATTTCTGAAGCTTTTTGAATATCTAGTGTCCATTCGATTTTTTTATCAGTCTTCAACAATTTATTTATTGGATTGACAATGGTGGCATAATCTGGGATAAAGTTTCAAACAAAGTTTATCTTTCCAAAGAAAGATTGTACTCCTTTTCTTGACGTGGGAGGGTTTAGGTCATTTACTGCATTTATTGTTTCTGGATCAATGCATATTCCTTCTTTGCTCATAATATGTCCCAAGAGATTTCCTTCTATTACAGAAAACAAACAATTTTTGGGATTCAAAGATATTCCTTACATTCTACACCTTTCAAATACTTGTTTGAGGTGATTAATATGTATTTCTCTTAATTTTGAATAAATGGTTAGGTCATCTTAGTAATCAGTCATAAAGTTTCCAATGAGATCTTTGAAATCATGGTCCATTTCTCTTTGGAATGTTTCACCTACATTTTTCAATCCAAATGGAATTCTAAAATAAGCATACGTTCCCGATGGTGTTATGATTTGTTTTTTGTTCTATCTTCTTTAGCTACATGAGCTTGAATTTATCCTGAAAAACCATCCAACATGGTCATCAGGGCTGAACTAGTGACTTGATGTATTAGCATCTTCATATTAGGTAGTGGGTAGTTACCTTTAATGCTTGCTCGATTGAGGTCTTTGAAATCAACAGAAAGACACATTTCTCCATTCTTCTTTCTTACCACCACAAGATTTGAAATCCATTCTAAATGCATGATAGAAAAAATTATACCCTCCTTTTCTGATTTTTCAAATTCTATCTTCGTTAGAGGCTTTATCTTAGGATTTATGATTCTTAACTTTTGCTTGAAAGGTTTTGATCCCTCTTTGAGTGGAATGATATGTTGAAATACAGACTTGTCATATTCCTTTAAATCATCATAACTACAAGCAAAAATGTCTTGAAATTCTATGAAAAGATGAGTATATTGATCAATTTCTTCAATAGTGCAATTGGTACCCAGATTTATGTGTTTTGTAGAGTCATAATTACCGATGTTGATATTTTGTGTCTATTGAACCTTCCTAATAGATGGTTCTTTTTTTGGATCTAGAATCTTTGTTTGGTCATCTCTTGTAAAAAGAGATTCCAAACTAATACAGTTCTTTGGTGTGAGTACAATATTTTGATTCTAATTTTTTTTCTAAGGATTTTGGTTCTCTTCTAAATCATTCGATATCATTGAGTCATTTGTTGGACAACTAGTTTGAAAACTTGATTTTCATTGATGTCAACCATTGGAGAGGTCCCGAGATGTTGGATAGATGTATGATCGAGATTGATGGTGAGTTAGTTGGGTGCATTTGATGTAGTCTACATGTAGCCCCCGAGGTGTGGTTATGGGACCCGAAGTTGATTGAGGAATAATGACATGAAGGATAGTGTAATTGCAGGTAAGACTATCATATATGGATATTACATGTCATTCCATTTCTGATGATATGTGGTATGCCATGTGGTTCCTCACAGTTAGGGAGATATGGCCTTGTGAAGTGAAAGCCTCAAAGAATGGTCAAGAAGCCCCTAGTTGGTTATGAGTATTTAATGAAAGGGTAAAGTGGTTGTAACAAGAAATTTCAAGAATCCCTAAAGTTTATAAAATAATCCCTAAAGTTAAGAAAAGAGGTTCTGAAGTTAAGGAAATAGGTTACTTAGAAAAAGTATAAATATACCTCAAGAAAGAAATATCTCATAAGCACAAGATTTATGCACACAAGTTCATTGAGATATATATATATATATATATATATATATATATATATATATATATATATATATATATATATATATATATGCTATATATAAAGTAATCAATTTAAATGTATATTAGGTAAAAAATTATATATGAGGCATTTTTCATAGGGAATATGAAGTAAAGAAGGTCTAATTTCAAGGGAGGATGAAGTATCTTGTGAGGATGTGTTCTAAAGGTATGTTATTCGAGTCATCTTACAATTTTAGCTATAACATTTTTTATGGGTTATTGGATGAGAACACATGGAAAGGATTGATATTACATATCAAGGTACCTATAGTAGAAATTTATGCTTTTATAGATTTATTCAGATAGAGACACATGAAGGATATTGATATTACATATCAAGGTACCTATGGTAGACATTTCACCTTCTGGGACGTTGCATTTTGGGACATACATTATGTGGAACATAGGTGATCTGAAAATGATAAAGACTTGTATTCTTGAAAATATTTGCAAGTTTTAATTCAAGTGTTCTTATGCAAATGGATCAATTTGCAAACAATTTTTTTTATAGAAATACACATTCAAGATGCAGATAATAAGAAACAAATAACAGTGAACAAAAAACACATAACACAACAAATGATAAAGGAGTTCACCCCTCTCTTGGGATACATCTCCTGGTCCAGCTTCCAATGGATCTTTTGTATTATTTGATCAAAGTGCTAAAATATGTGCTTTACAATGCTCAAAATGCCAAATAGATGGCTCCAATGGCTTCAAAACGTCCAAAAACCCCTAGTTAGGATTTTCCGGCACCTGATTTGGCCAAAAATTGAAGAAGACAGGCTTCCTGGAAGTTCCCCTTCAAACGGATCACACCTCCTCATTGGAAAGCTTTTGGACCTCCAAAAGACTATTTTCAGTCTATCTGAAGATGAGGGTATATTTCCCTCACCTTTCCAACCTCAATCCACTTGGCTTTGCTTGAATTTGTGCCTTTAAGACCAATTCGAAGATATTCCACATTTCCTCGTTTTGAAGTTCTCATTCTCCTGTCAAGGATTGTGTCTTCATGCAGTTCTGTAAGATATTCTGGGGAGAAATCATCTATAGAAGGAATCTGAACATGTT
>SNQJ01S0042988.1:0-14036 GCA_010110895.2 Picea sitchensis | reverse complement strand
CAAATGATAAAGGAGTTCACCCCTCTCTTGGGCTACATCTCCTGGTCCAGCTTCCAATGGATCTTTTGTATTATTTTCTCAAAGTGATAAAATATGTTCTTTACAATGCTCAAAATGCCAAATAGATGGCTCCAATGGCTTCATAACGTCCAAAAACCTCTAGCTAGGATTTTTCGGCACTTGATTTGGCCAAAAATTGAAGAAGATAGGCTTCCTGGAAGTTCCCCTTCAAACTTGCTATCTCTGGATTGACAATTTGCACCTCTGTGTGTCCAACCTAGCACCCATGCTCAATTCCGTGCTAAAACCTAGCACCGGGCACACAACAGCATAACCGTGCGAACTATAGGATGATTAGGGTGCACCTATCCCCTAACCGCCAAGCCATTGGGCATGTGGCCTACCATACAACCGCGCGCACATACAAAAAGGGGCCAAGTCCCAAGTCAAATGATAGAGCGACAAGTGTTAGAACGGTTTTATAACCGTTGGTAATAAAAATCCCACACAATGTATTGACCACCAGTCATATGTGTTATGGGCTCCGTTTGAACTACGTGTGCAGGTAGTCATATGGTATACATATATGGATGGGGGCTGGGGCTTAGCCCTAGCCCTGTCCATGCCCAAACCAAAACATATTGCAATTCAAATAATAACAAAAGTATATAGTGGTAAGAACCACTATAGTGGCGCACCGGTTGGGCGGCCCTTCCCAAGGCCATACCCCTTCTCAGAGGCCGCGGGGTCGATTCCTGCCGACTACACAAGTTTTAACCAATGTTCGGGTGACACGTGGCGACCCTTGTTTGGGCCACGTGTCACCAATCCATTCGCCACTATGCCACATGTCAAGAAACGATTCATCATCCAACTGCCAACCAACACCTGCCACATGTTGTACGACCCTGCCAACTCAGCTTTTTCCATGTGTCATACGGCCCTACCACGTGTCGCATGGCCCTGCCACATCAGCATCCATACGGACTGTACAGTCAGCACACATTTTTTTTTGCGTGTTTGACAATTTGAACAGAACGCAATATCTCTCTCATCTGACATCTTTTTGAACCCAAACAAGTTGCGTTGGGTTCGTGATGATGAGGCCTATGCACCTATTCGATTTGAAGCGATTCCGAGCACTTTGAATTTTGAGCAAAATTTGATCCCCTAGATCAATAGGGCTTTTGGCTAGTCCTGAAACTAGTCTCAAACAAGTGTTTCAGGTCAAAAGGTCATAACTTCTTCATAGAATATCCCAATTCAGTGATAAAAAATTAATTGGATATAGTAAATTTTGTAGTATGTTGTGTGAAATGTTCAGATCTAGATATCAAATATTCTGCATGTGCCATGCTCTACAAGTTTTCTCTCCAGAAGTAGATAGAATTCAACAAGGTCTGCCATTTTTTCTGTAACTCCTTTTCTGGGAGGTTCCAAGCAATGGAAATTGAAGGAATTTTATATAAAATATTGAAGAATATTTTTTATAATATTCAGACCTTTATTCATTATAGACACATATTTATGCTTGTTTCAACATAGGGTTTGTGACTAATCCAAAAACTAGTCTTGTGATACTAAGGTAAAGTTTGATGAAGATGTTATTCTCTTGTTATTGAAGTTGAGGAAGGTCTACAGGTTTGTAATCACATACACCAGGTCTATTACATAGTTACATGTATGTTTATATGCATGTTTTGAGGGTTACATGTTGATGATGTTATGGTGTATGGCATGATTGAGACATATCATGAGTGATATGGTATATGGTTGAGGCACTTGGTTTGAGGTACATGATTGGATGCATGTCTTATTGATATTGGTATAATACTTTTTGAGACATAGATTGGTTCTTGGTTTAACACATGATTGAGGTTCATTTTGGACACTTGATGTTGGCATAGTGTTTGAGGCACATCTTGATGATATTGGCATATTGGTGGAGGTTTGGTGCATGGTTGATGAACTAGTTGATGTACATGGTTACAGTACAGGTTGATGTACCTGGTTTATGTGCATGGTTGGCACATGGTTGGTACAGATGATGTGCATGTTCATGGTTTATGTACATGGTTGGTTCATGGTTGATGATACAGGTTTGGTGCATGGTTGGTGCACTTGTTGTGGTGCATTATTGATGCACTTGTTGTGGTACATGGTTGATGGTACAGGTTGGTGCATGGTTGATGCATGGTATAGATTGGTACTCAGTTGAGACAGATATCTTATGATGGTATGTGGTGATATTGGTGCATGCCTGGTAGAGGCATGTGTTGGTGATGTTGAGTATATGGTTTGGGATATGCTCTCAGTGATCTTGGCATGAGGTGCATGCGAATAAGAGTGTATCTAGTTTTGAGTATGAGATAGTGAAAGTTTGGATAGGTTGATGTGATAGTGGTAGTGGACAGTGATGTGACAGTGACAGTGATAGTGATAGTGACAGTGATAGTGGCAGTGATAGTGGCAGAGTCCATGACAATTGGTCTACACTTATACTTCAAGGCGACAGGACGGGGCAAGGAAAGGGGGTTGTAGAATCCTTCTGTTTGGAGTTGGAGATTCCTTATGTTTGGAGCCTCAGAACTAGGTGGTTTCAACCACTTTCTAGTTGGAGCTGGAGAACCTAGGGGGTTGTATCATCCTTCTGGTTGGAGCCATAAAATTCATGGATTTGCAACTTCCTTTAGGTTGGAGCCTGCAAATAAGGTGTTGTATCCTCCTTCTAGTTGCAGCTGGAGAATTGGGAAATTGGTTATTCTTATGAATGAATTATTGGTATATATAAGAAAGCATTATGTGGTTTTCTCCTATTTGGGTTTCCATGTAAATACTGGTGTATTGTGCTCTTGGTGTGATATTACTTATGATTACATGTTGATGATATATATATTAAATGCAATCATAGATGATACATTGATGATAAAATGTTGAACATTGTTTGTAAAGTGAAAGAATGTATATTGTGGTTAAAAGTGGTATAAAGTTCTCATACCGATTTACCCCCCCTCTCAGTATTCCAACAATTTGTATAAGAGAAGGTTCCTTCAAGGAAACAATTTAACTAGTGGAAGGTATATCATGGAGTAGAATATTAATGGAGCACCAATGTTCAATGGTCAGAAGGGTCTGAAGTATGAATTGCGGAGTTGCGGGATGAATTTATTTTTACAAGCACATGGATATGATGTTTGGCACTCAATTGTTACATGATACAATACTACAAAGAAACCTCCAAAGACTGCAGTCAAGACGAAATTGAAAAGGAACAACAAAATAACAATGTATTTTATCTTGGAAGGATTACCTGATTTAGTAAAGGACAAAGTAGGAAAATGTTCATCAGCTAAAGAACTATGGGATAAAGTTGCACAATATTTATTCTTCTTCCATCATAGAGTCATAACAAGAAGTAGGTATATAAAAAGAGGTAAGCTTCTCATCCTGTCAAACAGATTCATAAGAAGAAGAGTGTGAAGTCAGCCAAAGTATGTATTTTTGCTTTAATTATAAAG
This sequence comes from Picea sitchensis, assembly GCA_010110895.2. Classification (NCBI taxonomy): domain Eukaryota; kingdom Viridiplantae; phylum Streptophyta; class Pinopsida; order Pinales; family Pinaceae; genus Picea; species Picea sitchensis. The sequence continues at coordinate 10,518 of SNQJ01S0042988.1, read as the reverse complement.
AAGTAGGACATCTTGAAATTAAATGCCCTTATTTGAAGATTGAAAGTGATGAGACATAAAATCCCAATGAAATAGAAGAAAATTCTGAGATTGAAAAGGAAAATAATAATGAAGTAGAATTCACTCAACGAGAAAGAGAAATTGAAGATGAAATAATCACATTGAAGATCTAACTTGAAGAAGTAAATAAAACAGAACAAGTCATGAATATTTAGATGTTGAAGAAAGAATAAGAGGTTGAGAATCTTGAATAAGAAGTTGTCACGTTGAGAAGTAAAATCGTCAAGCTCAGCAAGAACGTTGAATAGACAGAAACATCCAAATTAGCAGTAGAGAATGAAGAGAATCATTCCAGGTTGTCAGAAAAAAATAATAAAGAAAAGAGTAAGAGTTATGCAGAAGTACTTAAAGGAAGGAATCATGTTCATCAAGAATCAAAGAAAAATGAGTATAATAGAGATACATATTCAAGAAGACCCACCACATTTAGGCCACAAAGAAGCCTCAACCATAATGAAAGGAACCATAGAATAGATGATTATGATAATCCAAGGTAAGAATTCAGAAGGAATACACCACAAAGAAGATCATTCACTCACAGGTATGAAAATTTATTTTATGGTCATTGTTTTTATTGTAGTAACTTTGGACATAAAGTTGCATATTGCAGGGCTCATGGAAGAAATGTTCAAGCAATAAATGCTTATGTGGCCCCACATAACATTGAATGTTACAAATGTCATAAATGTGTACACATATCTCGTGATTGTAGAAGCATGATCAATACTTCCATAAAATAAAACACTGATATCAGATATAAGAAAGTATGGAAAAGAAAACAAGAAGAACAGGTGAACAAAGACTAGGTTCTAGAGATCGCAAGATTGGAAATAATACGAGATGAAGAAAAATCTACAGAGAAAAATGAATATGTCATATACCGAAAGGTTTGGAAAAGAAATGAAAGAAAATAAGGACATGTGAATAAAGAACAGGTTCGAGAGATTATACTTTCAAGAATTATAGAGAAAGATCAATCCAGAGGAAGAAAGGGAGAATTCAAATTTCAGAGAGACGATGACTCTACAAATGAAGAGGAATATTACCCTACATTAGAGGTATTTTTCTGAGCTATCCATCTTGGAGACTCCCATTAAATATGAATATTGAATAGGGGGAGTCAGTGCAGTAGCTACTACAAATCAAAGAACCATCTTTCGAGCAGTATTTGGTGTTCACAAAGACATATTTAGAACAGTCAGATAACATAAGTACATAATGGAAAATTGATTGATTATGGAAGTAGTGTTCCCACATAGGTGTTTGTTGGCATTTTCACAAGAAGAAGTTTATGATTATATTGCATGTATTTATTTAAGCAAGAATTTCTTCAGTACAGGTTGTTCCATACATGTAGAGTTTGATGAGTAGATAGATCATATCAGTGGATATATTTGATTCGATTTAATCAACAAGGACATGTGATGATTAGTTGTAGTATATTCAAGAGAAGTCTTCAAAATGGTAAAGTGACAGATGGGTCAACATTGTGGAAAGTTGATTAGAAGGGTTATGAACATTTTGTGACATATGGATAGATATGGATTCGTGAGATGCTTAACAAGTACAAGAATCATAGTTCAGATGCATAGAAACATATTTATAATGGAAATCTGTGGAATTAGTTCAAATCAGTTGGTCACAGAAAGGAAAGCAGTGAAAGGCACAATAGAACAGAGAAATAGAAACTGTCAACAAAATCTATATCATCAGAAGGACATTTTTTAATAGTATGGTCAAGTGAACATTACAACTAAATAAATAAATCAAATTTTGAATGTTTTTTATATATGTCAATGAAATTCAAGTGGAAGAACCAATGGACAATAAACAACATCGAAAGAAAGGAAAGGAAACACATACATGTATCCCTACATTGATCTACATATTATAGAAAAGTTAAGAGATGAAAAATCATCAGAGAGAGAGATCCATAAAGGGATACATACCCACAGGGGGAGCTATTCTTTTTCCCATAATTGGTTAGAAAAGGTACAATATCAGAAGGAGACATATCGATAGGGGGAGCCAACATTTGGTCAAAGTTGAAGAGAAAGAACAGAGGAATAAAGACAGGGGGAGAATCCCCAAGAGAATATACCATTTTCCATTGATGTCAAAGGGGGAGAGATAGAAACATTGATGAGGAGAAATGGTCACAGGGGGAGCATGAGCATTGGAGCATCGGTGTTTCCATCAATTCCAAAGGGGGAGATTGCTGGAAAATTGGTTTTCATTGATGTCAACCCTTAGATATTTATTTCAACCCTTATATATTGATGTCAACCATTGGAGAGGTCACGAGATGTTGAAAAAATGTATGATCGATATTGATGGTGAGTTAGTTGGGTGCATTTGATGTAGTCTACATGTATCCCCAGAGGTGTGGTTATGGGATACGAAGTTGATTGAGGAATAATGACATGAAGGATAGTGAAATTTTAGGTAATAATATCATATATGGATAATACATGTCGTTCCATTTCCAGTGATATTTGGTACACCACGTGGTTCCTCACGGTTAGGGAGATACGGCCTTGTGAAGTTGGGATCCCAGAAAAATGGTCAAGAATCCCCTAGTTGGTTACAATTATTTAATGAAAGGGTAAAGTGGTTGTAAAAATAAATTTCAATAAGCCCTTAAGTTTAGGAAAGAATCCCTAAAGTGAAGGAAAGAGGTCCTAAAGTTAAGGAAATATGTTACTTAGAAAAAATATAAATACACCTCAAGAAGTCTCTCATAAGCACATGATTTATGCACAGAAGTTCATTGAAAATATATATAATTGATCAAGTGATTCTTATATTAGGTAAACAAGGATATCTGAGGCATTTTTAAGAGGGAATATAAAGTAAATAAGATCGAAATTGCAATGGAGGATGAAGTCTTGTGAGGATTTGTTCTAAGGTATGTTATTTACAGGTCATCTTACCATTTTAGCTATAACATTTTTTCTAGATTTATTCAAATAGTGACACCTAGAGGATATTGAAAATACATATCAAGGTACCTGTGGTGGAAATTTAAGCTTCTGGGTCATTTTAATTTGGGAGATACACTATGTGGAAGATATGGTTTTTGGCTAGTACTAGAACTAGTCTCAAACAGGTGTTCCAGGTAAAAAGGTAAAAAATTCTTCATAGAAGATCCAAATTTAGTGAGACAAAATGAATTGGATGCAGTACAGTCCATAGTATGTTTTTTTCGATTTTCATATCCCAATATCAAATATTTTTCACATGTAATTCTCTAAAAGTTTTCTCTCCAGAATAAGCTAGAATTTAACAAGGTCTTCCATTTTTTTCCATAAATCCTTTTCTGGGAGGTTCCAAGCAGTGAAACCTATAGGAATTGCAGAGAAGATATTGAAGAATATTTTTTACAATATTTAGACCTTTATTCATTACAGGTATGGATTTATGCTTGTTGCAAGTTAGGGTTTGTGACTAATCCAAAAACTAGTCCCATGAGACTAAGGTAAAGTTTGATGAAGATGATATTCTCTTGTTGTTGAAGTTGAGGAAGGTTTGTAGGTCTATGATCACATACACTAGGTCTATTACATAGTTACAAATATGTTTATATGCATGCTTTTAGGGTCACATGTTGATGATGTTATGGTGTATGGAATTATTGAGACATATCATGAGTGATATGGTATATGGTTGAGGTACATGGTTTGAGGCACATGATTGGATGCATGTCTTGTTGATATTGGTATAATACTTGTTGATGCATAGCTTAGTTTTTGGTATATCACATGATTGAGGTGCATGTTGGACACTTGATGTTGGCATAGTGCTTGAGGCACATCTTGGTGATATTGGCATATTGGTGGAGGTTTGGGGCATGGTTGATGCACTGGTTGATGTATAGGTTGATGTAATTTGTTGATGTGCATGGTTGGCACATGGTTGGTACAAATGATGTGAATGCACATGGTTGGTGCAGGGTTGATGATACAGATTTGGTGCATGGTCGATGCACTTGTTGTGGTACATGGTTGATGGTACAGGTTGGTGCATGGTTGAAGCATGGTACAAGTTGGTACTTGGTTGAGACACATATCTTGTGATGGCATGTGGTGATCTTGGTGCATTCTTGGTAGAGGCATGTGTTGGTGATGTTGAGCATATGGTTTGAGATATGATCTTGGTGATCTCGGCATTAGGTGCATGTGGATGAGAAAATGACAGGTTGGATAGGTTGATGTGAGAGTGATAGTGAGAGTGATGTGACAATGACAGTGAAAGTGAAAGTGATAAAATTGTGGTAGTGATAGTAGTAGAGTCCTTGACAATTGGTCTACACTTATACTTTAGGGTAGTAGGATAGGGAAAGGAAAGGGGGTTGTATCCTCTTTCCGGTTGGAGCCAGAGAATCAGGGAGTTGGATCTTCCTTCAGGTTGGAGCCAAAGAACTAGGTGGTTCCATCCACAATCCACATTCTAGTTGGAGTCGGAGAACCAAGGAGGTTGTAGCCTCCTTCTAGTTGGAGCCAGAGAATTCAGAGAGTTGTAGCTTCCTTCAGGTTAGAGCCTATAAATAGGGTGTTGGAGCCTCCTTCCAGTTTTTGCTCGAGAATTGGGAATTTGGTGCTTCCTATGAATGAATTCTTGATATATATAAGAATTTTTTTTGTGGTTTTCTCCCATTTGGGTTTCCATGTAAATACTGGTGTATTGTGTTCTTGATGTGATGTTGATGTGATGTTTCTTATGATTACATGATGATGATATATATATTGAATGCAATCATAGATGATACATTGATGATAAATTGTTGAACATTGTTGATAAAGTGAAAGAATGTATATTTTAGTTAAAATTGGTATAAAGTGATCATATTGATTCACACCCCCCCCGCTCTCAGTATTCCAGCATCATTATCAGTAAGGAATCTTGGAATATGTTCATCATTTCAAATACTTGCAAATATTATTGATTATCAATAATTGAAGGTCGAAAAATTGTATTTACATGAAAATTAATCTGGATCTAGGAATCTTCTAAACTAAAAAGAGATGCGGATATTTCCAACAAATTTTCATTTTTTATTATTTTCTCTAGGAATGAAAGATATATTAAATGAATTAAAAGAATCCATGAGTCACAAAATCATCTTGCATAATGTTTCATTTTTTCTTTCTTAATTCTATACTTCTTTCTGATATGATTGATAACCAACTCTAAATCACCAGTTACCACCAAAATTTCCACTTTAATCTGGAGGGAAAGAACCATTCCTTGAATTAGCGCTTTGTATTCTACTTAATTATTGGTACATGGGAATTCCAATCTGATAGCATGTGGATAGATATCATATTGAGGGCTCTTGAAGACACTACCAGCTCCATTTCCATACTTAGAGCAATCGCCATCAAATGACATTTTCCAAAATCCTTGGAAAGAAATTTCTTCATCATGATTTGGTAGACTTATTTGTTATGCACTAAAAACAACATAATCCCTAATTCCAACATCAACATAGGTTTACATTACTTCATTTTCCTTTTTCTTAAATGATATGTGATTTTTATGCTTTCGAGGAAATCTAATCATAGTCCTATATTTATTACGAATCATCATGCAACTTCAATCATTCATGATATATCCTTCTATTAATGAGAACCAATATCTTCCCAACAAAAGACCATATGTTGGAGGTAAATCAACAATTGTAATGGTGAAAATTGTGGTGATATGAGGGGTTGCAGTTATCCATGCAAAAAAATATTTATTTCACCGTAAGAAAGGACTTTTCTTGAGTCTATGGAATATATTCTTTCACATGTTTCATAATTCCTTGTACATTCTATTCCAAGTTCTTCCATCACTTATAATGGCATGAGTTTTTTTGTGGCTCCACTATGAACCAAACAATTATGTAATGTGAAGTCATAATTTTCTATGGATATGTGTAACATACCCTACCACCTAAAGGCCAGGGTACACTAACTTAAAGCCCACCCTTAGACTTCTTTCTCTTACCAATACCTTTTTAAATCAATAAGGATACACAAAATAAAATATCTAATGACATGCACATCAATAACCAACAAGCATGCATATTCTAAAGATTTAGTTAAATGATAAATAAATACACAACATAATACATTCATATACAGGTAAATAATACCATGACAGAGAGCACTTATCTTTATAAAGAAGACACCAACTAGCTACAGACCAAGGATGTTCCACCCAACCGTAGACACTATTGTTCCAAATCTCAACAACAGTGTCACCCCTGATCCAGGGCTATGGATCCACAAGGACGATTCCAGAGTGTTACTTGGCTTCCCAAACCAGTCATCACTCAAGATCTCACAATATTTCCCATCAATCGAAACAATCCAAGTACCCAACTCTATTCTACCCAGCCTGCACTACCCAAGAGAATGGACCTCCACCCTTCTTTGCCACGTAGTCCCTCACACAATCCTTCTCCTTCCAGGGATCCAGTGCAACTGGTCCATAATCTCCATGCTAGAACTCTCAGGACTCATAGCTGTGAACAAAGATGGACAGAAGACAACACATATCAAACATGCATGCCTCAACTCATGGATGGATTACACCAATGACCACTACAACCAACAATACCATGGCTACTCTTTGACAGTTCATTTCCTTTTCCCCAAGCCAAGACACAGATGAGGAAGGATGAATGAGTGATAGGTAAGAATGGAATGAAAGAACGAGTGAGTGAGCGATTGAATGAATGAACCAGTTAGCAATTGAACGAGTGAATGAGTGAGTGAATGAATGAACCAATTAGCAAGTGAACGAGTGAATGAATGAACCCCCCAACAGACCAGGCACAGGTTTAAGTATTTCGTGGGGAATCAAGAATCTCTTGGCCTCCCCCAAGAAGCTCATGTAACTGATCCACTCCTTTAGACAAAATGGTAATTAAAATAGAAAATAAACATTTAGCCCCTCAATCCCCCTCTCTTGTGGAATCATGGCCCCCTATAAATCTAGTCCTTGTCCGTCTAGCAGCCAATGATGTGTTTATTATTAATAATGATCAAAAAATTAAATTTATTAGGCACAATGGCCTCTTTTAATTGTTTGGTTCCTCTGTCCTCTTGACAATTAACAAAATACAATGTTTAATACGGGGCTCAAAACTTGTGGTGTTACATCCCCTCCCCCTTATTTTGGCACTGTCCTCGGTGTATATACAAAATAGAGATCAAAATCTCAAAATTTATTCAAAAAATTGTGGGTACTCTGCTTGCATGGTATCTTCATGCTCCCAGGTAGCATCTTCTGGACCGTAGAAGGTCGATTGAAATTTTACCAGCTCTATAACTTGATTCTAGAGAATTTTGAATTTTCTGTCCAATACCTGCACTAGATGGACCTAAAAGTCTCCCTCTGTCTCTACCTGAATCAAATGCCAATCAATAACATGGTTAGGATCATGTACATATTTATTTAGCAAAGAGGCATGAAATACATTATTCACATTCATGGAAGAAGACAATGCAAGCATGTATGTAATTGGCCCTATTCTATCCAATATTTCAAATGGACCACAGAATCTGGCTGGCAGCTTTGTACAACTACCCAATTTCAAAGAGTTTTTCTTGGTCTTCACTTTCAAAAGTACATGCTCCTCTAATTTAAATTCTCTAGTTGTCCTATTCTTATCTGCATAAACTTTCTATCTATCACGAGCTTCCTTTAAATTCCACTTGATCTTAACCATCTGGTATTCCATATCCTTAAGCAACTCCAGCCCAAGTACCATTCTAACTGCTGGGTTGTCCCAGCTCACTGGAGTATTGCATTTCCTACCATACAAGGCTTCAAATGGGATCATTCTCAATGAATCTTGATACCCATTATTATATGCAAAGTCAACCAAGTGTAAGTAATCTTCCCACTTAGATGGCTTATCCATCACATACATTCTCAACATATCTTCAATTACTCGGTTGACCCTCTATGTTTTCCCATCTAAATGTGGATGGTATGTTGTGCTAAAGTTTATATTTGTACCAAATCCTTTAAACAATCCCCTCGAGAAATTGGAGGTAAACTTTGTATCTCTGTCTGAGACAATTGTCCTAGGTATCCCATGCAACCTAGAAATCTCCCTCAGGTAAACCTCTGCAATATTAGCCGTTGTATGAGTTGTTTTTACAGGAACAAAATGAGCAACCTTTGTTAATTTGTCAACCACTACCATGATTGAATCATGTTGTCTTATTGTCCTGGGTAATTTAGTTATGAAATCAATGGTTATCAATTCCCATTTCTTCTTTGGGATTGGTAATGGCTGCAGCAAACCTGTTGGGTGCCTATGCTCAGCCTTCACCTTCTAACATTCCATACATCGAGCGATGTAATAAGAAACATCCTTTTTCATTCCTGGCCAAAATAATTGGCTTCTTACTACCATAATCATTTTTTGGTAACTAGGATGTCCAACATAAGGAACATCATGCATTTCCTTTAATACCAATTTCCTCAGTTCTCCGGAACTAGGAACATAGATTCTATTCTTATGCATAAGTAATCCATCTTCTTTTATCTCATACTCCTTTATTTTATGTTGTACATATCCTTGCTGCAAGCTTTCCTTTACTTGTAGGTAATGCTAATATGTAACAAGATCATCTAAAATTATGCTCTTCAAGTTTGACTAATGTATACTGACATCAGTAACATGCATGAGATGCACTCTTCTACTAAGTGCACCATCAAATTTATTCTCTTTTCCTTTTATATGCTTGATATCAAGGTCATATTCACTTAAAAATTCCAACCATCTTGTTTTCCTGTCATTCAAGGTTGGTTGTTCAAAAATATACTTCAGGCCAATGTGGTCTGTCCTTAATTCAAATCTCTTCCCCATGAGATAATGCCTCCACATCTTCAAGGCATGGACAATGGCAACAAGATCCAAGTCATGCATGGCATAGTTCCTCTCATGTTCCTTAAGATTTCTGGACTCATAACCAATGACATGTCCATTTTGTGTGAGGAATCCCCTAAGTCCTTCCTTACATGCATCTGTACATACCACACAAATTTCATTTGGGTCAACAATATTTAACACAGGTGCACTAGTAAGTAATTCTTTCAATAGATTAAAATTCTCTTCACACTTAGGTGTCCATTCAAATTTAGTTCCCTTCTTTTTCAAGGAAGTGATGGGATGATAAATATTAGAGAACCCTACTATGAACCTTCTATAATAACCATCTAATCCCATAAAATATCTGACTTCTGACATATTTCTGGGTGTTGGCCATCCTCTAATGGCCTCAATATTTTCTGGATCTACTGCTATGCCCTGCTCTGAAATAATGTGTCCCAAGTAATGGATCTACTTTTGATAAAAATAACACTTACTCAGCTTGGCATACAACTGATTTTCTCTCAACACTTGCAAAACCAGTCTTAAGTGATGTTGATTCTCCTCTTCAGACTTGGACTAGACAAGTATGTCATCCAAGAATACTATGAAAAACTTATCCAAATAATTTCTGAATATGCCATTCATTAAGAACATAAAGACAGATGGTGCATTGGTCAGTCCAAATGGCACCACTACAAATTCATAATGCCCATATCTAGTCCTAAAGGATGTCTTATGAATGTCTTCTTCCTTGATTATTACCTGATGGTATCCTGACCTCAGGTAAATCTTTGAAAATAGTATACTTGAAAAGAGGTCATCAATTATGGGTAGAGGATACTTGTTCTTTATAGTATACTTATTCAGTTGTCGAAATTCAATAAACAGCCTCAATATTCCATCCTTATTTTTGACAAAAAGTATTGGTGCTCCCCAAGGTGAAACACTTGGATGTATGTACCCTTTCTTCAACACTTCCTCCAACTGCATTTGTAATTCTTTTAACTATGGTGTGCTCATTTTATAAAGTGTTTTTGACATCGGGGCAGCTCCTGGCACTAAATCAATTGAGAAATCTATCTCCCTTCTTGGTGGAAGCCCTGGTATTTCTTGGAATACATCTTCAAATTCCCATAGTACTGAGAAATATTCAAGGCTTGGCCCATTTGTATTTTCTAGCTCTTCCACATGAGCTGCATACAATTGAAATCCTTTTCTAAAACATTTATTCGATTGTAAGGCTGGAATATTCCTTATAGAGATGGGTCTTGGAACTCCTTTCACAGTGCTTTATTTTCCATTTCCATCAAGATAGGTAAATGTCTTGCTATGACAATCTAGGACAACATGATGCTTTTCCAACCAATCCATTCCAATTAGAATATCATACAACCCCAAGGGTATGATATTAAGATCACCACTAGTATTCACACCATTAAGACTTATGGAACAACTTCTGACCATATCATGGATTATCCTTTTGGTTCCAGTGGCTAACTGAACCAAACTTTATTTTCCAAGCTTACTTTTCTCCAAATGTAATATATCCACTATTTTAGGATCAATGCAATAATGACTTT
>SNQJ01S0042986.1:0-16540 GCA_010110895.2 Picea sitchensis | reverse complement strand
GGAAGGACCTGGCAATTTCTCTGGTGGACGTAGCCCACACTGGGTGAACCACGTAAATCTGTGTCTCTCTTGTATTGTGTGTCTTCTATGTTTTGTTTCTACATTTGTTTTTATTTTATTGCTCCACGGTCCTGTTTTTCTAACATGCACTACAGTTTGGTATCAGAGCCAAGGTTTCAACACTGAGCCTAGATGGGCCAGTGGAGTGGTCTTTGGACCGAGAATGTTAGGGGAAATTTGGTTTGGAAGGCCAATTTCGGACCCTGGTTTGCTCCAAAGTGTCAAGGAGTTACTTGACGAGTTTTTAAAGCTCAGGAGGTATAGCGGCGTTATGAAACCGTAGCCAGTGTGGTATAAGTCCACAGGGAGAGAGAACTCCACATCGGAAGTGTAGGAGCTTTAGGATCTGTTCGAAAGGGAAAGTGAGCCCTCGTGACCGTTAGATATGGAAAGTGTGCATGGGGTTTAAAGTCCTTTGGAATTGCATAGGAGTATGGAAATCGAGATACGCAAAATACTGAGTTAGTCAGGACCGTCCATCGGAAAGAACGTGTGGAGAGTGATCAACCTTTCACTGACTCGTAACTTGAAAATAGTCAATGGGTGAGTTCATGAGAATTCACGAAACGTGAATTCATGATTGGATCGTAACCGTCGATCTAAGAGAGATCGAGATCGTTAATTTCCCAGNCCCAAAACCCCAAAATCCCGAAAACAATCTACACCGTAGATCGTGGGGAGAAGAACTTGACCGTAGGATCAGGTAGGTTAGTAGACAGTGATTTTGGGATTTCGGCAAATGGAAGTTCAAGATGTGTGGATGCACGAACTTCCGACACCCGAAAGCCCAAAAAGGGTTTGCGCCGTAGATCTGAGAAAGATATGACCATTGGATTTTACTAGGAATGGACGTGGACACATGAAGGTGTACCACGTGCTAGTGGGTTGAGAAGAAAAGTGAGAGTGGTGGGACCCGATGACGTCGTTAAAAGCAATGTGGACCCTCATGAATATGCCACATGCCACCGTGGTTGTGGGTGACCATTGTTCTATGTGGGTCCGGAGGGTAAAATAAATTAGAATTTTGGAAGCCGGGGGTTGGGAAGGAAAGCAAGTCTAAAATCCTCGTGGACCGAAACCCTGAAACCTGAAATCCCGAAGTCCCGAAATCTCCGAAGACAGAAGAATCATAGCAGATTTTAAGGATGACAACTATGTTGTGGGCCGGGAGAATAAGGAAACGATTTTTTTTGAATTCGGGAATTGAAATCATAAAAGGTTGGGAGTCACTAAAAATGAACTCCCTGGTGCCGAAAACCCGAATTCCCGAGTACCGAAAACCCGAAGGACGAAAATCCTGAAATGCCAAAAACGAAAGTTTCGAAAACCCGAAAATTGTAGAGTTGAGCAGAGCTCGGAAAAGTCGTGAAATTGAAAGATCTTTGGGGGTGTGAGGAGCTTGGCAGTGCCTGGTGCAGTTAGAATTTGCAACAAAAGAAAAAGGACTTGAAAATAAGTACTCTACCTTTTTTTCTTCATATTAGTAAGATATATATTCTCATATTTTTTTAAATGAATTTTGCCTGTACCGGCCACAATTGGAGCTTTGAAGCAGGAAAAAGCATTTCAAAATAGGTAATCGTAATCGTATTCGTATATGATAATTATGGTTTTCATATATTTGTGTGCAGAAATATCTAAAAATCCATGGGAAGTGCAGCAAGTGCGATTGGATTCCAAGTGGCCAACAACGTAGCCAGCAGTTTAATTACTCCACTCTTTACAATCATAGACGATGTTATGAAGCTGGATGAAAACCATAAGATTTTGAGAAAAGACTTCAAACGTTTGAAGAATCTGTTAGAGGATATGATCGAGTTGTTCAAAGATCAGAAGAGAACGCTGTTGAAAATCGTTAAAGGTTGGTTGAAAGAACTGCCAAAGATACTGAAGGAAGCCAAAGACCTGATTCGTCGATCACAGAAACGTTGTCTCTGGAACTTCAGACACGCTACAAAAATTAAACAATGGAACACCAAATTTGATAAAGTCTTGAAAGACATGGAGACAGACTTTTCAATACTTGAAAAAGGTCTACATATTTTCGAGTCGCAACGCCGCAAGGGGGAAATTAAGTGTTTTAGTTGTTCTTGTTTTTGTTTTTGTGGAAGGCTGTAAAAACACTTTTCAATACTTCAAAAAGGTGTACATATTTCCGAGTCGCGACGCCACAGGGGGGAAATTAAGTGTTTTAATTGTTTTTGTGGAAGGATGTAAGAACTATATAACTTATTTCAACAGTGAGGATAGTTATTGGTTGCAATTTACCAATTTGGGTTGAAATATCAATGTTAAAATCACATCACACCATCTGAATCATCTGTTAATGGTTTGGTTAATGGACAGCTTTTCAGTCTTACTGGATTACTATATTTTGTGTTATTAACCTTTATGTTAGAATTTTAAGGGAAAACTAGAAACAAACATACCTTTTAATTTTATGTAGTTTTGAATAAATAATATATTTACAAATTATGATGTATAACCAATAACATAAATAATACAATGGATCTGAAAATTACCTTTACAAAAACAAAGAACAAATTTACCTCAAACAAAAACAGAGAACAAATTTACTTTGGGTGTTTGTTGCTCTCCTATTTTCTGTATGCTAGAAAAAGCTTTGATGGTCATGGATCAAACCCTCAAGGGAAGATCTCATCATGATCTTTTGAACATTTTTGCCAAGAAGAAATTTAGGAGAATATCAGAAAACCAACCAGCATACCAATCATCAAGTACAAGGCTGAAGCAAGAAAACCACTGTCGAATCTAGAGGCTAAAAAAGAGGCCACTAATAACCTTACCAAAATCTGTTCAAGAGTATGGTATTGCTACATTAATAAACATAATTAAGTAGCATGGCCTGTCTCAACAAGCCCCGATTAGGGCACAACTAGTTGCAGGATAGGTAGCATACACAGATCATAAAACATGGACATCATAAAAGAGGTACTAGCAAGGAGAGAAACAATTTTAGGATTGTCATATCAAACCCTGATTAGGGTATGTAAGCTAGGTAGCATACACAAGTCACATGAGTGGGATAACAACAATATACAATTGGCACTAGTAGTATAAATGACACAACGACAAAAACACGGGAGAATATGGACTTCCTTAAAGGGTGCCATAGAAAATAGCCAGCAAGAGAACTCATCCAAGGACGGCTGATCCCAAACTCAGCAGAAAATTAGATCCAAGGAGGGCCATAGCCAAACTCAACAAAAAAATCATATCTAAGGAGGTTGCACCACAAACTCAATAAGAGGATCAGATCTAAGGAGGTTGCACCACAAAGTCAATAAGAGGATCAGATCCAAGGAGGGCCGCACCCAAACTGAGCAAACAAATCATATCTAAGGAGGCTACACCAAAAACTCAGCAAGCAAAAGATCCAAGGAGGATCGTACCACATACCCAACAAGAAGACTAATGCAAGGAGGGTTGTACCCTATACCATCAAGAGAAAGAATCCAAGCAGAGGGTCGCACCACAAATCAAACTGAACAAAATAAACCAAGAGAAAGTTTTGAGGAAGAAGAAAAAATGAGTAAGTGAGTGAGGGGATATGTCTCTTTTTTATAGTTTGGTAGGTAGGTTTGGGTTATCTAAATTAACCCTAACTTTAGAGTATTAAACCCTAAAAAAATAAACAATTAACTAATTAATATTTTAATTCATAAAATATTCATTAGAATAGTGAACAAGTCAAAGAGGGGAGAACCAAGGTCAAAGTTGCTAGCAAAGAATGACATAACATTAAAAGGAACATGACTCAAGAAAGTGGGGTTGCAACAATAACAAAACAAAGTCAAATGGGGTTCTTCAACGGAAAAATGTAAAGTAGAAAATAACATATCATAAACCAAAATAACAAGGAGAATATTTATACCTTTTTCTTACCCCAACATACCCCCCAGCTTACCTTTTCGCATGTACTCATGCAACATTATAGTTCATATGCAGGGCAATGAGACTGTAGGGTGGAGATGTCTCTTCTATGTACCTCTAGAAAGAATGATTAACTTTAAGTTCTTCAAAAGCAACTTCTTTTTGTTTCTTACGGAGTTCATAAACACATTGATAACCTTCTCGAGGATACCAAATAATGGGGGTATTGTACCTGCATCCAATCCAAGAAGGAATTGCTTCCAAAATCATATTGGCATACCTTTCTAATTTGAGAGCAGCTACTTGAAAATTCCTAAAACCAACTGGTTCCTTGTTCTTGATTTCGTTTGAAGAGACACTCCATCTTAATTTGGCAGCAAAAAGAGATTCTTCTCTAATTTATCCAAAGTACTGCAACCATGAATATACAACATGTCTATGGATGGGAGCTAAAGATTCCACAACCTTTTCCCTCTTCAGAAATGCTTTATGTTGTATAATGTTGTCAAAGGATTTAGAAGGTTCTCCTCTGACCCATAGGTCTATCCCATTTTATCTTTTCATAAAGACCTTATGTGCCTTGTCCCATCTAATTTGATTTTTGGAAAAAGATAAAAAAGGCCTGAAACTGGATATCCCCAGTGAATGGATTAGGGTTATCATCTCTGTTTCCTTCTAAAATGAAATTATGAAGATATAATTCACACAAAAAGTATTTTACTGCATCATCTTCTTCTTTGAAACACGAAGCAAAATCAGAGACAATGGCAAACTCAGAATGTGTTCCTTCCCTAATTGCTCTCACTTTTAATAAAAAATATCGTTCCAATAAAAATAGGGCATAATTATTAGCAGGGGCCTTGCAAGCTAATACATCAGAATAAATAGAGAAAATATTTATGATTTGCTCCAAAGCTCCATTAAGCTGACCCTACACCTTCTTTACCTTTTCCCTTGCTCTGTTAATATCAACAAAGGCTTCACTTTCAGTCACTAACATTGATCGGAGTTATTTGACAATTTTCTGATGCTTTGTTACTGGCACCATTTCATTTCGGCATTGGGTTAAGGTCTGTTGGGACTATTCCAATTTTGTTTCCAGTCTTTTGATAGTGGCATCATGTTCAGGGGAATGAAGCACCCATTCAGTTTGAACGACTTTTTCTATTGTTGCTGGAGCATTTGTCTGATTTCTTGTTTCAGCTGAATTCAAGGGGACATGAAAATTTGTTTGTGTTTCAACAACGTGAGTATGAATTTCCCTTCTTCGAACCCTTCCAGTAGGAACTGGATTTCTTCCCTGCATTCTAACTCTTCTAGATTTCGCCTTCCTATAGGATTTGTTAGACTGTTCCAGCCACTTCTTAAGTTGTCTAATATTTCCCTTTGATCTGCCAGTTTCTTGTTTTAATACCTTCATTCTCTTGAACTTCTTCCTTAGTGACTTATTCTCATGTTTTGTGACTTATTCCTTAGTGGTTGGTTTCCTTAAACAGAGTCTCTGGTTGTTCTGCCACATCAGTAGATTCCCTCATAAAAGAGGATGGCATATATACATCAAGATTATCAAATACATAGTTTGAAGGAGGAGAGGTTGGAGCTTGGGGTTCTTACAGGGCATCTGTATCTTCAGTAAGAGACATTCCCAAATTTCCTAATAGTATGGCCATCTCCTCTTCATATCTTTCAAGGAAATCATCTTGCTTCCCTACAGGGTTTTCTTGTGGTGGCTCTTCTTTTTGCACAGTCTCTTGAGTGTTTTTAGATTGTCTTGTCTTTATAGCCTTGCTTCTTTTAACATAGGGGTTTTAGGAGAATAAGTTTTTCTTTTTCTTTTCCTTTTTGATGTTTCTTCTTGCATACTCTGAGTTTCTTCTTTGAATTCTCCTTTGCCAACTAAATAATTTCTATTTCAATTTCAGGATGGGTGGCTGGTATTTTTGTTTGAGCACTCTCTCCCTCTCGCTGAACTACCTCAATTTCTTGTGGAGGAATTTTAGGGTGGATCTCTGACTGGGCAACTTCCGGTTGCTCTATTTCAACGGGTCTATTGAGATCAATTAGGTTTTCCCACGTTATTTGTGCATGATTTAATTCCCTCAATACTATTAATTTTACCATCCCATGATGATTGATTATGCTATCAGGGTCTTTATCTTTTTTAGTTCTTCCAACTACCTCATGCAAAATGTTATTTAAAAGAAATGGCAGATTTAATACTAACCGTTGTTTTAATGTTGCTAACAAATTGAGGTGGCAAGGTCTCACCACATCATATCATCCATCGCATGTAATGTATCTTTGCACCACTCCTACTAACTCCCTCTAAGGTTCACTAAGAGTAGAGGAGTTGAGGCCTTTTCCTTTCTTGTCGAATTCCTCCCCTGGTTCTGCAAAGGATTCCACAACTTCCTGGAGTGTTGTGTATTTACCAGTCCATTTTGTTCATTCATTTGGAAATCATATAACCTTGGTTATGATGGCATCAATTACTGGTATTTGTATGCCCCGAAGTATTGATATTTCCTACTATATATTTTGGAAGAATGCCAGCGCAATATTTGTATCAAATCCCTGCAGCCTGTTAAAATATTGTGTCCATCCTAAATGGTTTAGAATTTCCCTATCCTAATCAGTAACTTGCAGCAGTGTAGGTTCAGAGCGAATAATTCAGCTACCCATATTTTCTACAAGAAAATTAGCACAACTATTGTTCCCACCTATGAAACTTGTTAGACCAGCCTGTAAAAGAAAGTTAACAGAAATGGTATAAAAAAAATTACATAACAATATAGCGTACCTTACCATTGTTTATAATTATTATGGCTTATCATTAAATCGTGCGGAATGTCCACACCCCAATGATTGAAAGGTTTACCTTGACCGATTGCATGTGTGAACATATTAATGATGGGAATTCAAGTGATGGATTATTTAATACGCAACCACCAATGGGTAAAAAAACCGTTAATAATTTCCAAAACAAATTAATATTAATCATGGAAATGAATGATAATCATATCTTTTGCGGAAAGAGAAAGCCCAAATACCAATATCCAAAGTGTTAAGGAAGAAATTGTGAATATTTCTAATATGTCCAAGTTTTATCAGTATGCCACTTGTCATAATTTTGCTATCCTCCCTTGTTTTGAATATAGAAAAAATGTTAGCCTCTTCTTAAAGAAAAGAAATCTATGAGAACAATAAAAGTTTGGTGAATTAAGATAAACTTCAATACCACATGCAAAGACACTACTGCCAACAGGTGTCCATAGCCTCAACAGGGTTTCCATTTAACCCATAGATGAGTCAGTATCCTTAATAAGTAATTTGAATAGTCTTTTCCCAAAAAGGCCACTGTTTTGGTTTGGTATCTAGATAACAACAATGCCACTCACTAGATCATAACAAAGTGAACAAGCCAACACGTGATGAGACCTCTTTTCCTTTGACCCCAAATGTCAAAGGCCATTTCCCTCGTGTGGTAGCCATTGTGGAGATTTCACTTATGTTAATCTCTTATAATCGTGGTAGGTTGGCTCACGATGAGACCCCCTATCCCTTTTGAGAGAAGGTTTTTTCTTTTCTTCTGATTATTATTATTATTATTATTTAAGGCTTTATTTTATTGTATTTTTATCTCTTTTTTCATTATTATTAAGGGAGGCTCATCTACTCCTTAAGATTTTGGGATGGCGTAAGAAGTGTAAGAATTCCAAGTAAAAATGTTCCTTATACTCCTTATTATGATGCGAATGAAAATTACCATTCAAGTATATATATATAAGGGAAAATAAACTAATGATGGTGGTTATGGATCATCAACAATATTAAGATAATTCGAAAGAATCAATCCATAAACAATTTGATAAGGTATGTTAAATATTCCCCAAAAAGAAAATAAGAAATTGTTTCCATGATAATTATAAGTGATTCCTTTGAAAAATAGTTATTGAAGTTCATATCCAAAGGAATAGCTAAAAGTATAAGGGGCGGTCATAAAAACAACATGTGTTGTTGGTGGTGTTATCACATGTTAATTTGCATTAATTTTTCCAAAGCATCTTGTCCTTGTGTTGTCTTTCCACTTAGTTTTAAAAAAAAAATCACCAGCTTCGTCAAGCTCCCATCACCTAAATCCTTCACTCGATCGATCAAACAAAATAGTCATGTCCTCTATGAGTCAAAAAATTGGCAAATATACCAAACCTATATCTAGCCTTAATGTTTATCTAAATCCCTCAGTTCCATCACTTCATTCATTTTTACCCTTATTATCATATTCCCGTTGAAAATTAAAAATATTCATTTTATTAAGCTTAAGCACCCTTATCCTATCCACAAAGTCATGTGATAAGCCACATATGCCCAAAGTCCTTAGAAAATGGAAAAAGGGTTTATTATTATTAATATAATATTTGTATATTGAAATATTTATATTAACATTTAATCCAATATTTAATTCATGACCTCACGTCAAATCATGGGCACAAATCTCAAATTTTAATGTGGAAAATTCAAAGGGTGGATGGAGGACCCACAAACATTTTGGGGGTTGAAAGTAAACGAAGGTTAATTATTTGAAGGCATATCAAAATTTGGACCATGGTTTTTAAGTCGGAGACGTGTTCTTAAGTGATGCATTTTGGGGGTAAAAGTGGTGTGGGTTAAAACCACTCCTCCCAAGCCTGAAATACCATGGAAAACATTTAATGTATGGTTTATGTGCGGCATATTTATGTGCGTTTCAATACTAATCATGGAATTTCCAACAAATTTCTTCCTCCATGTGGAAGAATTTGACAGAGGTGAAAATTGAATTTTACAACAAAGAAGTAAATATTTTTAAATGGGAAGATGCAAGTGAAAGAAAGATTTGGATAATTGTTTATCCAAAGGTTTTACATAAGTAAAAGAAGAGGATTAAAGGTATTTTGCCAAAGATGGTAACCAAGACATGGTTTTCAAAACCATGGGAAACAAACCAGTAAATGGTTTTCACAGTGAAATGGTAAATTGGAAACAACAAGACACAGTAAATGGTTTTCACAGTGAAATGGTAAATTGGGAAAAACAAGACATGGTTTTCAAAACCACGGGAATCAAGCAATAAATGGTTTTAAAAACCACAAGCTTGAAATAAAATATGAAAAATTAATTCTTGAAGATAAAAAAATATCTGGGAATTATTTTTATTCAAATATATTATTCCCAAATATTTAAGGAGAATATGGATAAATGAAATTAGATTTGAAAGAGTACAAGTGAAATTTAAAAGAGAATGTGGTTGAGGAAGTAGTTGAAGCATCAGAGGAATCAGTAGTTGGATCATGAAATGTTTTTCTGTTAATCATTATAGTCAGTTCTCATACCAAAACTATCATTTGTATTCATTGTACTCGGTTTTAGAAGCTGAAACGTTTCATTTCAGTTATTCTAAGTGGTTTCACACCAAAGGAACTCAAATTGTATAAGTATTAGAGGTTGGCAGAAGTGCAATGGCACAATTCTGGTTTTTATGAACTCTATTGTATTTTTCTGAAGTTGAATTGAATACATATGCAGAGGATTTTGAAGTCTCTATGAAAAGATTATAATGGTGGTGATATGAGTTTTGTCTTCTCTCATTGTATGTATTTCCCATGTTTCTAATTCCATTTACATTGTCTTATGTTTAAATTTGATAGTTTAAAGGCCCTAAATTCATCTTATGATGCTCTTGGCTTAAGCAATTTAAACTATGTGAATTTCTTCCTAACTAATTCATAATTCATTTCATTAATGCTCTAATGCAATTACCTGTTTTTCTCTTTTCCTCTTACACTCTCCAATTTTCAATTTAAAACTCATATTCATCACCTCATTTATCCTTTATTCTCTGGAGAGTTCTTTTGGCCAGTCAGTGTGTTCATTTATTTTTAGAATTTCGACTCCATAGCCCTGAGTGTCCCTCCCCTTCCTCGCTAGAAACTCTATACAAAAACCCCCAAAACAAACCAAAAACTAACCATTGATTGCCAAATAAACACCAAGTGACACGAGATATCCCTCTCCAATATGAGAAGGCTAGTACCAAGCTCTAAAGTTGGTTGAAATAGTTACCTCTATCGTTTGTTTATCAGTCGGAAAAATGTACAGAGTGCTAACATTCTGGCGTCGTTGTTGGGGATTGAAAGTGAAATCTCCCCTAGGAGAAACAACAAAGTTCAGATCTCATTACTGATGGTGAAAGGTATTTAGACATAGAAAGGTTGTACATCATTCACCCATCGACTCCATTTTCAAGAATCTAGACTTCACAATTTTCATGGTGACTCCATTGTCCAAAGACTCAGTATCTTGAAAATTTTATTAGCGAATCAAATCAAACTTCAAATGTGATTCAGAGACTCCACTGGAGGATGAGATACATTGACAGAGCTATGAGAGGACATCATGGGAGAAAAAAAGTACCTCAAGGTGATTTTTTTGCAAGACATAATATTTTTTGTTATTAATTACCTTTTGTCCTTTCCTAAACATGTTAAACAAATTTTTTTCCAAGGAAACTGCTCTGATACCACTTGTAAGGTACAAGGTTATTATATTAATAGAAAAGAGAAATAATGCATATAATAACACCAAAATAACAACAAAATACATAAATACTTCAGAGAGAACAACAAAACAACAAATTATATGGAACCACAACACCAGAATTATACCTTTATTGATAGGAAACAATGTTCACTTGCCTCTTCGAGGGGGAAACCTCCAACAGAGAAGATCTCTATTACAATAATTCTTTAAGACAAAACTTCTCATACCCTATACTCCTATTTATACTAAATATATATATCCAAAAGAACAATCTAGAGGAAGATCCTTCTAGAAGCAAAAGATTCTATTAGGTCTTCTTACATTTGACTTATTCCTCCTTATTGCTAGGGATTATTAATATTGATCTTTATTACATAGAAATATATTATTCTACCCACTTGAGGGGTTTTTGATGTTAGGTCTCTAACATAATCCACCTCATATTCATTTGACCACTTAGATGGAGTCTTCTTGGGAAACATTCCTTGACTTGGGGATTGGCCTACCCAATAGGGCACCTTGACGAACCTTCCATATCAAAATTTGGAAAAGTTTATAAGGTCTTTCGGCATTTCATTAATTTGAAAAGGTGGTTTTCATGCAAATGTTTGGCTTACTTCACGTGATTTGTATCACTTATGGACCCTTGGAGGGCGTACTTGTTTGTCTTTGCAAGACCTTACCAGGTGAAATCCACGCATGAAGAAACAATGCCACTTGGACCTTTGTAGGGGCCTGGAAGCCCATGGGATGGATATTATACCCTCTTGTAGATACATGACTTTTGATTGGAGTCTCTTGAATGGATAAGGTTTCCATATAAATATGGCTAGCCAAGATTCACTTTATCATCACATCCTCTCATCATTTGGGAGAGAGTACTTATGAAATTTTCACCCTTTTAGGGTTATTGGCTCTTTTAACTTATGCACTGTCTCTTGGATGTCAAGTGTGGATGCTTCTTTTCCAATTTTTGGATGGTATTCCTGCAATTAACATTTAGTATTGTAACATCTTGGTCAAGTAATTAAATTTATTCAATTTCATTTCATGTTAGTGAATGTTTATGGTAAGTTTTACTTGTTCATATTGAAGATATTGCTTGATAAAACCCTAAGAGAGGAGCATAAGTTATTCCTCCTCTCACAAGGTTAATTTCTTCATAAATTTGTGAAGGAAATCCTACCTATGGTTAGACTCCTAAAGCACTAAAGTGCTAGCACTTTAGGATTTTATCCCCAAACTCTTGATTGTTGACCTAGGTGAAGCTACAAGAAGGGAGAAAAGGTTTCTAGGGCCCAAAAGTGCTTGCACCCTAGAAATTTTCCTCCTCAAGATTCAATCTCTTAGGCGCTAATGTGTTAGCAAGGTCTTAGAGATTGAATCCTACCTCTTGGTTACATCTAGATAAAGTTCCAAGACTAGTTATGATTTTTGTTGTAAAGACTTTATAGCCCTAATGCACTAATCTTTAAATCCCTCTTGTGGTGAAAGTAATCAACAAAATCTTTATTCTTAATCTCTCAAGCTATCTACTAACTTTACTAACACTAACTTGAGCTTATTTAATTGCTAACTTGCTACTGTTGCAAATTTTTTCCACAACAATCTTAATATACTTTCATTTGTTGCATACATTGATTTAAATGTGGCCTAACTTACTCATAAATTGAATTGAACAATTGGATATTAATCTACTAGGTTTATGCTAAGTTTCTATTCTTAATTGTTGCATTTCTGAGGCATATTTATTGCCGTTTTGTTACAAACTTTCACTTCTTGTTGTACTGCTACAAATTTGTACTAACTTATCAAATTATCATTATCTAGTGTCTCATGAGGTATTTCTTGCATGTTTGTACTTGGAAATCAATCATATATATATGTCATAAGTGTTCTTGTTAGGGAAAGTACTGAAAGAACTCGATACCTCATCCTTTTCACCGACCTAGACTTATCATTCAATGATCAAGAGAGGGGGCAGTAGGCTTGGCTTACAAGATTGCTACTTTCATCACTTGAGGTCACCCGGGAAGCCTCCCTTGTGGTGGACCTCCTCCATCACTAAAACTAGGGGATTTCTTACTAAGCTGACAGTGGTAGGATTTCATGTAGTTATATAAAATTTGGTCATCTTGTGTTGGGATTTGCACAACTACAAATCATTCGATAACAATTTCAATACATTGATTGTAGTGACAATATAGTCATTGATTATAATAGTGATACAATATATGCTATGTGTGAAATATTCCTAAAAGAAATTAAGCACCTGCATTGATTTTATCTATGATAGAATGCAAAAAAAATAGGGTACATTGATTTCAAATTGATAAAATGAAAAATGATTCCATGCATTGATTTTAAAAGATATAGAGAAAATTGATCTTGTTCATTGATTTCTATAGCAAGACAGTGCAAATTATCAAGTCAAATGATTTTACCAATAAAATAGTGCAATGTCTTTTCAAAATCAGTAATATAATTTTGTGAAAAAAGTTATAACCTGAAGTCCACTCGAGTATGACTTCTATGTTAGTATTAGTAGAGAAAAACAATTATTATTGTCATCATGTTTATACAGAGAGAGAGATATATATATATAATATGTTAAAATATATACAATGCATTAAAAGCAAAATCAAACAACAAAATATAAAGAAAACTATAAGGAAAATATGTGATAGGGAAAATAATGTGTGGGCAGAGGCAATGAAACAATGTAATGCACAGAAAAACAATTCCTTTGGTCACTTGTTGAATGGTTACATTGCTTTTGATTTTATAGAGAGAGAGGAAACTTTTGGAGCCTCCCGAAACAATCTAGAGTGTCGGTGGAATGTTCTGGGGTGTTTATTGTTATCAGACTAATCGGTAGGTGCAGACACTAATAGATCTCCCTAGATCCACCTGGATCTAGAACAAAACAAGACAGGACATGACTCTTTCCCTAAGTTATGACCATTGAATTAGCTAGTAGGGAGGAACAAGTGAAATACCTTTGTATCGCTTCCTAGGGTCTCTGTTGCTCCCGCTTCGCTCCGATTCTCTCGTGAGGTCAAGACCAAGACAACACAAACCAGCCAAAGTGAAGATAGAAAAATATATTCAATCGTCAACTTATTTGTATGATCAAGGAATTACGCAATAAAGTAAGAATGACTTTATGGGAAAAGGAAATTTCGTTGTATCATATTAATCAAAAGTAAAAGATACAACATGATCGACTTGATGTCGCAAGCTTCCTTTTGGTGGCTCTTGATTCCAACACACACACATTTTCTCAATCCTTGTATGAAGAAGATCCAATTCCCATTGATAGACTTGCTAGAGTCTCCAAGCTCCTGTTGAAGCTTGGTCCTTCACACAATTCCTTCACCAATTCTCCAATTAATCTTGCTTAACCTTTTCCATGATAATCCCACCAATATATAGGAGAGGATAAGACGGTTACTTGGATAAGAATGATCCCACAATACCAGGGAAACCAGTAAAAAGATAATCATTCGAATGCCAACTCATTCTCTAGAAGATTCCCTTCTAGAACCATCGAGACTTCATCTTTTTTCGAAGCTTGAGAACAAGTTCGCAACATAGCTATGTAGCACAATGTGAGAAGTTTGCACCCTAGCTGAAGGCAGCCTGCGAGAATGGGTCATTCTCACACCCTAAGATATAAGCAACCTGCGAACTCTCTTCAAAAATATGTTTTCTCGGAAGAGATGAATGCCACTTTTCTCATGAGAAAGTTCTTATTAGGAGCCTGAGTACACCATCATCAATACACAATCAATATGACCAAAATCATGGGTAACATTTATGAGAGGCTGTGGAAGAACAATAGTGACGGTTGAGTGGAAAGTTATGATTTAATGGCGGTAGGTAGAAATTAACGTATTCCAACACTCCCCCTTAATTTCTACTACTAATTACAATAATATTTACAATGCCCAATGCTTCTCTTAAATACTCAAATTGGTCTTGTGCTAAAGCCTTTGTAAATATGTCTGCAAGTTGCTCCTTTGATCTRCAATGTTGTAGGATGAGTTCTCCATTGTTGACAAGTTCTCGAATGAAGTGATATCTCGTGTCGATATGCTTTGTCCTCTTGTGAAAAACATGATTCTTTGATAGTGCAATGGTGGACTTGTTGTCACAGTAGATTGTAGTTGGTTCTTCTTGATTGTGCATTAGATCCTTCAAAATTCTTCGCATCCAGATTGCTTGACATGCTGTTGATGTACCTGCTACATATTTTTCTTCTGCTGATGATATTGTCACTATTGGTTGCTTCTTTGATGCCCATGCCACAACTCCTGTTCCAAGATGAAATACATATCCAGATGTGCTCTTTCTATCATCAATGCTTCCTGCAAAATCACTATCTGTGTATCCAACCAGTTGTAGATTATTTGAAGTGGAATACAGTATGCCATGATTTATAGTCCCTGCAATGTATCTTAATAACCTTTTTCCTGCTTGCCAATGTGAGTTATTTGGTGTCTCAATGAGTCTAGAAATCAAAATGACTCCATACATTATATCTGGCCTAGTCGCTATCAGATACATCAAACTTCCAACCAATTTTCTGAATATGGTTGAATCAAAATCCATCTCATTTTGTTCTCTACTTAGTTTTGTGCCAACTGCGACAGGTGTAGAAACCGGACTGCAGTTTATCATTCTAAACCTTTTTAAGACATCTTTTGCATATTTACTTTGAAATATGAAAATGCATTTATCATTTTGTGTGACTTCAATGCCAAGAAAATAGTTCATTAACCCCAAGTCTGTCATCTCAAATTCCTTCTTCATTGCTGATTTAAACATATCAATAGAGAGATTACATGTATAGATCAAATCATCAACATATAGACAAACAATCAAGATCTGACCTTGTTCATTAACTTTGGTGTATAGTGTAGGCTCGCTAGTCCTTCATATGAATTCATTTTTTATCATGTATGAATCTATCCTACTATACCAAGCCCTTGGTGCTTGCTTCAATCCATAAAGAGCCTTCTTCAACCTATAAACCTTGTCTTCTTGATTTTTTACTTCATACCCTAGTGGTTGTTGCACATAGACTTATTCTTCTAAATATCCATTCCAGAAGGCTGATTTATCATCCATTTGATAAACTTTCCAATTATGTTGAGCTGCAATAGCTAGTACCATCCTAATTGTGTCAAGTCTTGCTATGGGTGAAAATGTTTCATTGTAATCAACTCCATATTCTTGTGCAAATCCTTTAGCTACTAATCTTGCCTTATGTTTGTCAACTTCTCCATTTGCCTTATATTTAGTTTTATATACCCATTTCACACCTATGCATTCTTTCTCCTTAGGTAAATCAACTAGATCCCATGTATCATTTTTCTTAATAGATTCCATTTCTTCATTCATTGCATTAATCCAATTTTCTTCCTTAATTGCATCCTCAAAATATATAGGATCTTAAGTAAATAGAGAAAAATTGGATTGCAAATCTATCCTATCTCCTTAATCATATATTTCATGCAAGCTTCTAGTGTTTTTTCCTCTTAATCTTGATCTTAATGATTCAAGTGTAGGATTTGAGTCATAACTTACTTGTGGACTTGATGTTTTTCCTTTCTCACCTTGCCTTTGTGAGTCTTCTTCTTGTGGAATGCTTGATGGTGTTCCTCCTTGTTTATTTGATTGTTCTCCTAGTACTTTTTCTCCTTGTTCTTCAAATAGTATTCTTGTACCTTTAATTGTCTTTTCTATATTGCCATCCCATGATTCTTCCTCTTTGAATACAACATATCTACTTACAATGAATTTGTTGGTTATAGGATTAAACAACTTATATGCCTTAGATTGTTCATCATAACCAATGAAAATGCATTTTTCACTTTTGTCATCCAATTTACTCCTTGTTTGTTTAGGTATATGTGCATATGCAATGCAACCAAATACTTTAAAATGAGAAACACTATGATGCTTACCACTCCATGCTTCTTGAGGAACCATGTCTCTCACA
>SNQJ01S0042985.1:46335-74355 GCA_010110895.2 Picea sitchensis | reverse complement strand
ATTTCAATTTTGTATTGATGGAAAATTCGACAATGATGACCTTATGATATTCTTTTTAACAAAAATGGGTATTTGTATTTATAGACAAACCAGAGCACAACATAACTTGTACAATGAAATTGCATTCCTTATGCAAAATGAGATTAAAAGGTTCTGTAACACCTACATCCATATCTTAAAATCCATTTATGGAAATGCACCTATGGTCTTTATTATGCTAATGAATGATTTGTTCCGACAATATCTAGATAACTTTGTGTTGGTATTCATTGATGACATATTGATTTATTATTGGAACGAGGAAGAGCACAAAGAGCACCTTTGCATAGTTTTGCAGAAGCTATGAGAACATTTGTTGTTTTCCAAGCTTAGTGAATGTGAGTTTTTCAAGGAACAAATCAAGTTCCTCGATCATATCATATATGAGGGATTGAAAGTATATCCTAAGAAAATTGAGGCCATATATCCAATTGCCAAGCCCCGAAGAATGCAACGAAAGTTAGAAGTTTCTTGGGATTAGCATGACATGATCGAAGATTCGTCAAAGTTTTTTCTAAGATTGCAGGACCTTCATCAAAATTACAACGTAAAGGAACCAAATTTGTATAAACAATCTTGCATGAGGTAAGATTTCAGTAGCCTAAGCAATTTTTTTTATATCGCCTCCTATATGGATGATATTGGATTTTGATAAAGATTTCTTAGTATGTAACGATGCTAGTGGTGAAGGTATTAGGGGAGTTCTTAGGCAGGAAGGAAGAGTGGTAAGCTATGAGTGTAGGAAGTTGATGGTTCATAAGAAGAATTGTCTGACTCGTGACCTATAACTCTTAGCAATAGTGCGTGCCTAAAGGCTTAGGGACATCATTTGATTTGTAGGAAATTTGAATTACGGTCAAACTATGAAAGCTTGATATATTTACAAACATAACCATAGTTGAACACCAGGCAATAACAATGGTTAGAGTTTTTGAGTAGTTATGACTATGAGTTACTAACATCATAGGAAAATAAATTTGAGTGATAGATGCTTTAAGTCAAAGACGACATATAGGTGCAATTTCTCAAGCTCACTTTGATTTGAGGGTAGTGATTAGAATGTGATCCGAGGATGACAAGTTGAGGTTTGGCTATTCAAGTAAGTCCAAGGAGTTTATGAGTTGTTCTACTACTATGTTAGAAATATTTTGACTAGAAATTTATGTATATGAATGTATCTTTTTGCACTGAATTCAAAGGAAGTTTATTTCACCAAGTAACAACCCTCCTAGTCATATCAAGTTGGGTTGGGTTGTTACAAGTTCAAATTCACTAGCATAAGAATCCCAGTATCCTATTCACAAACTTGCAAGTATATAATTAGTAAATTGTCCTAGCAAAAACTAAAAGAAGTTGCAACATGTCATCACTACAAACAAATATAACTCGACTCAATCTCCACATCTTCCAAGATGGTAACTAATAATTTATCTTGGGTGCCTTCCATGGACCGACGGTCGACAAAATTGGTAGAGAGCATCTCATATGGGAGAAGATACCCAAAGTCAACCAGGCGAGCAAGAAGGTCTTGCATAGAATAAAGACCCATAGTGAATTCATTATTCTAATTTTTTAGAACAATTAGGGTGTGTCTATCCTCCTCTTTCCAATCTATGAGAGCTAGAGTATGGTTGGTGATGTCAACATAGGGGTATTCTTGCTTCTTTGATGCTTTGGAAACTTGGAGTCGACATGCTCCCTCTATTCTTCTATTCGCTGACAATTGATTTTGTCAACTTAAATTGCATTGCATGATAACTTTCAAGCAACCTTCAACACTCTTGACTTCACTCATGTCCCCCAACGTTGGTAGCTAGAAGTCACACCTTTCCCTAGCCACCCAAATCCCAGAGAATTTTGAGCCTAGATCCTCACAGAGAGGGTATGTTTGTCTCCTCACAAAGAGAACTTTCAAAACGAAGCAAGGAGGAGTGTTAATCCATCTATAGTCCAAATTAAGGAGGTGGGTTGCTTGATGCAAATATCTTGATAAGCTCATTAGGTAAGTACAATGCATTTGAAAGAGTTAAGTTCCTTTGAGCCATCACAATGAATAAGACCTTCCGGTGAACCATAATAATGTCTTTGCTACAATGAGTAGATGCCTCATATATCTTTCTTATTAGTGATTAAACTACCCTCTACCACCTTATTAATTGATCCAACCACCTCCTACCATGTGTTTCATCTTGGGGAGAGGGTTGCTACCCATGTCACCTCCCTTTGAACGTTTGTGATGATCATGAAATTGGGGTGTGTAGGGAGTGCTCCACCCCACTTTGATATTAGCCATTTGATATGTTTAAGAGTTCTATCTTCTTTTAACTTGAAAAAAATGATTTTGGTCAAAATCTTGTAGAAGTAGGACCATTTTGTGGAAGATGTGTGCCAAGGTAAGGGAAGTTGGAGCTCTTAGCTAGTTCAACATTCTTATGATTATGGTGGAGTCTAACAACGAAAACATCTCTTCATGCAAAGGATTTGTGGAACTTGAGTCCTTGATACACCACTAGAGCTTCTGCCTCGTTATTAGTCACTTGTCCCAATCCTCGAGGGAAAATTTTACTTTTTATTTTTCTTTAGGATTAGAATGGAAGCCCACACCTATTGCCCCAACCTCTTTTTTATGAAGTATAAATAGAAATATCCTCTGTCTCAGAGTTTGATACCAAATCATAGGTAAGGGCAATACAAATATTATAGTTATAATTGTTTTTGTGCAAAATGTACTAATTGATAGCTAGAAGACATTATAATTTGTGCAATAAGTACAACTATTGGCCTTCTAGTTATCTTGAATCCATTGTCCTTACATACCTATAAAGTTATTTTCCATAATTCTTATATTCAATGTCACGCTACTGGTAATCCTATAATAACTAAAATCAAGATGGTATAATATTGTTTTTTGCATCACCTTGTGTTGGGGTGATATTAGCCAGCGTTGTGCTATAGTTTACAAGGTAACATCTATGATTCTAATGATGAGGCCCTTTGTTTGTGTTTAGTTTGGATATTTTTAATTTTTCAATTTTATTTTAAAAAATAATAAATATAGATTATACCATTGTGCTATAGTAGGATATTTCCTAAATAGAGTACCCTCTAAGGTTGTTGTTTTTAGTTGATTGAATGTAGTTGTAAGCTCCATGGCTAGAAGATTTTATGTGTTAGAAACATTGCCAAAGTTTTCCCTCGTTTTTTAATTTATTAAGCGTTCACATTTTGTAGCAACTCTCAAACAAGGGTAATGGATGCGTTAAAGAGACATTCTATCTTTTTCTTAGATGGAATGAGTCATTTCTCAACAGTTAGCCCAAAATTGGTTGATGTAAACATGAAATCGCAATCCTGCTACTTTGGTATTTCTTAGATCAACTCGTTGACCCCCTAGGCAAGTTTATTTTCTTTAAACACCATAGGAATTGTTCCTTTACTTCTATGATGTGACTGTGGATGTATCCCTCCCTAACAACCTTAAGGAGTCCAAGGATATTATCATTGTTAGGTGAAAGTGGGTTAGCAAAGATGGTGACCTATATTAGTTTTCAAAGTGTAGTTTATCTATCAAAGCACATAACATAATTTTAAGGATTGCTCCATTATGACACATAAATCCCTTAAAGAACACTAACATGCTCAACCTTTAAAAAGACACCCAAAGGACAAAGATGGATGGATCTAAGTGGCCCATAAGAGATTCATAGCCCTGGTTGCTCAAAAAAAGTAACTTTATGAATCCAAAGAGGGATGTGCTGTAATAGACTAAGGAGTTTGTTTAGCAGAGAAGATATCAACATAGAATGATAACATAAAAAGAATCCATACAGGATAAATAAATGTAAAATTGATAATGAATAGAGTGGATGAATGATACAAGATGTGTGTGTATAAATATACATTGAATGGACCTTAGATAATTGAATATGTATGACTTTTAGACACATGCCCTTTTATTATATGTACTTTATGTTTGTTACATTTCCTTACCCTTCAAAGATGCTTTATTCCTCAAAGTATAAAAATTGTTTTTTCTTGTAATGCTTTCACATGATACTTTGTCCTTGATGTTTTCATTATAAAAAAACTAGAGCAGTGTGATCTTCAAATCATTGAACAAAATTTTCATTTTGTTGAAGGGTAAGTGCACCCTAGTTCTATCTTCTTTGGAACTATGTGTTTATAGGGTTCATGGATATAACTTTTTGTATTGTCATTCCAAGAATTGCCACTATTTTGAGACTGAATTGCACTAAAATTGATCTTCTTCGGAATATGGATCAAATATTGTCTTTGTTTAGAGCAATGTGATACCTTGCTTGGATTGAAAAGTGTTGAATTTTTCTGATTAGGATATAACTAAGGTTTCATCGTAACTTGATTTTTATTTATAATAATTTTAGAGTTTCCTTGATTCACTTTTGGTAAATATGTCTTCTTCACACACTTGTGTCACTTTGTTGATCATTGAAATTTTATTAGTAGAGACATTTGGATTTGTTAATGTTTATGTAGCCATCATTTTTACTTCAACGCCTAAAGATATAGAGACATTTGGATTTGTTAATGTTTATGTAGCCATCATTTTTACTTCAACGCCTAAAGATATCCCTACTTTAACTAGATTTGTCATTCTTTCCATGTCGATCAATGAATCTTTGTTGATAAATTATTCTGGTTTTTCCTGCATCTTAATTTCATTTTTTAACTTCTTGATTTGTGCAATCAAGCTTTGATTGTGATTTTTGAGATGATAAATTTATTTGATTTTCTCTAATAGATCTTTATTGAATTTCGTTTTGAGATCTTGAATTTTATGTTGAGTTTCTTCATGGGATTGACAACTTTCTACTTCACATTTAATTTATCCATCTCTATAATGAAAATTTTGTTTTGAATGAGTATGCATTGATTATGATCCTTAAGAAAATAATCTCTCTCTTTATTTACTAAAACCTTGTCACAATTTTCTTGGAATACTTACATTGTTTAAAATGATTTATAATTATCCTAGAGGGTCAATTTGATACATCTTTCAAGTCTTATGATGAATGAGCTTCTAAGCATGACTTGATTGTAAAGTCCTACAATATTGTTTTCTTTTAATATGAAAGTCCCCATTGTTTCCATCTAGTGTGAATCTAGAATTATGCCAACATCTTTTCTCACATATGTAACATTGAATTGGGACATGAAAATATAGTCATCGATTGATAGTTGGAGATTGTTTATTCCATATCCTTATGGCTTCAATTTTATTTTTTTAATTATACTTGGCTATGGAATTACTAATCGATTGATCAAGTCAATGTTAATGTAATTTTCCTTGTCATTCAGACAATTAATAATGCTAATATCTTTTTTCTTAATAGTCGCCTTGGTTTTTAATAGGACACACACTTTTTTCATGACCATAACAAAATCTTCCTATAATTTCTTTGTTATGCTTAAATTTATCTTTGTTGAAGCGTTTGTTAAAATATATCATTATTATGAAAACTTATATTTTATTCAATAATAAATGCATTAAGTGTATATCTCCCACCAAAATAATATCGAATTGAGTTTTCAAAAATATTGTTGAACCTTGATAACCCTATCCTTAGTGCCCTTTCTTTATTGAATTTAAGAAGCTAAATAAACTTCTTTAACATATATTTCTTATATAACCCCAATTTCATTAAATTTGGATTAATTCCAATCTAATCTCCTTCGAAGATAGGCCAAAATCAATCTTTCTAAAGTCCAAAATTAAGGTTTCTAAAGTGAAAAACCCACTTTCAAAAGTGTCAATATCAGATTTCAAAACTGCACTTTTGGATTCGATATTATCACTTTTGGAATTGGATGTTTCACTTTTGGAATAAAACATTGACATTTTCCGAACTAGATTTTGCAATTTTGAAAGCCGATATTAGCACTTTCAAAATCTAATTTTGCACTTTTGAAAACTGATATTGGCACTTTCTGAGTATGATTTTGCAATTTTGAAATCCAATATTGACACTTTTTGAATATGATCTTACAATTTTGGAATTATATATTAGCACATCCAAAAATTATTTTTTCACTTTATAAACCTAAATTTTGCACTTAATTTTCAATCACATCTAATATATATCATTCAAAATGGGTTACTCATCACCACCTCATCACCTACAAGTATTCATCATCCATGTTTCATAATTATATGTTTTTGTAATAATATAGATCTTTTTGTTGTCCCATAGATTACTTTCCATGGAGTCATCCACAAGAATTATGTTTCTACATAATTACAAGTATGACAATGGATGGTTACACTGTTACATTTCTCTTATCCCTATTGCAATATTAAGAGAATGATTTCTTAACCATATGTGCTATTCATATATCAACAAAAAAAAATGCAAGGAGGTTATGCATTTGAATAGAGAAAAAACAAAAATTTAAGGACATCAATGTCCATCCACTTAAAAACACAGTTAGCCATATCAATAATAACAAACTCATAGAATATAGGTTGAAGATATCTAATATTGATCTTTGTATTCCATGATTCAAAGACTAGGAACATATGCATAAACATATAACCAAAGAACCTATCTAAAGTCCCATGGAAATAATCAAATCAACAAAATCAGATCAAACGAAAGAGAGAGGAGACAAGAGATTTATGTGGTAAAACCCCAATGTAGGGAACATCCATGGAAGCAAGGCCTTCCATTCTTTAGAACTCTCTCAAATATAGCAGCTAGAGCACACTCAAGTATGGAGTTCATATGGGATCCATACAACTCTGAAGCATCACACAAGGACATTACAATTGAGCCTCATTCACCTCTATTATATAGGTTAGATGGATAGAAGATCATATCCCATGATGAACATGGGTTAAATTCACTTAAAAATTAGTGAGTTAATGAAGAATAATATGCCCAATAGTCTAATAATGCCTCATTGTGTATACTGTTATCCCCCATTTCTAGGGATAACTAAGGAGATGATGTCTTGAGGCCCTCAAGTTGCAGACATGGAGTACCGAGAGGAAAATGAGCAGGCATGGGCCCCTATCATACCAACATCACCATCCAATCGATAGTAGTAGCGTCCACCACACCCAACTTGGCCCACAAAGGATAGCATGTATTTCTTCATGAGGTAACAAGTCTGGTATTGTGGTAAGTGTCATTTGAGTATTTGAAGCATTTGAACATGTTGCAAAGGATTCTTTCTTGATTTTGAAAACATTTGCTTGGAAATTATGTTTTTTTCCCTATTTCACCTTGGTGAGTATCATGGTTTCCTAGTAAGTGGCCACCCTTAGGGAAAGGGTTGTTACCGGGGGTTTTCCTTGGAGGGTCATCGTACCATTCATGCTCATACTTTCCACTTTCCATCACTTTGTCCCCTTTGTTTCCCCATATTTTAGGTTTTCAGGCTTATTGACCCAAGAAGGGCATGTACCTCATTTCGTGGGAAGAAGGGGCCACTAGGAGCTCAGAGGTGCCCTGAAAAAAAACATCATGCAATAAAATCTCTCCCTAGGATCCCGAGAGCAATGAAACGCCTCTCTAAAAAAAGTGAGGGACCCATAAAATAAATAAATAAATAATTAATGTTGCTTTCCAAGGTAGAGTGTTTGTGATATATGCATTTCCTTTTCAGTGCCCCTTATTGTCTTCAACTTGGAAAATCTTGCAAACCAAGCTAGAACATATGTGGGCTATGCATTTCCTTTTTGAGTGCCCCTTATTGTCTTCAACTTGGTAATAAATGGATAATAAAGGGCTTGGAAAAATATGCTTTAAAAAGAAAAAGAGGAAAAGGATGTGGTCAACCCTCAACAAAGGCACCCATAAATGAGACAATACGAGCCCTTGTATGTCATGAAACTCCATACCTAGAAGTCTAACCCTATTTACCTCACATTCACTACATAACCTAGAAAGGATTATCCTTGGAAACATCCCCTACTTGAGGAATAGGTTCACCTAATAGGGCATTATGACACCCCTCCCATATTTAAATTTGGCAAGTTGTATAATGTCTTTGAACATTTGTTTATTTTGAAAAAGGGAGATTTGATGCACATGCTTGGGTGGTTCTTTTATTAGATATGGCTTACCTGGCATGATACTTGTGACTTGTGGACCATTGGAGGGCGTACTTGTTTGTCTTTGCAGGTCCTTGACAGGTGAAATCTTGATCGTGAAGGCACAAGGTCACTTGGACCTTCATTGGGGCATGAAGCCCATAGGTTGGATGATGCGCCCCCTCTCCCTGGACACATGAGAAGAAGAACGTTTCCTTTGGAGGCACTTGGACACTGTGAGATGACCATGTCCCAGCTCATTGCACCCCAACGATGGCCTTGGAAGTCCTAAAATGTCACACCTTATGCTCTAGACCTCACATGGGTTTAGGGTTTTGATGGGGTTTCCTCATGGTTGATGGTGATAGTCATGATTTGATGGAGAGAGAGACACTTGGCACATGCTAGAGAACTTGGTGGCATGATTTATGGCCTTTGGAGGCACAACATTCTTCATCAAAGACTCAATGTCTCTCCTAGAGGCCCTACGTCACCCTTTAGGGCATGATGTCACCCCTAAAAGGGGATTTTCTTTTTGAAAATTTGAATTTTAAGATGTAAAAGGACAAATAGGGAGGTCGGTCTCTCTAATTTGATGTTGAATTTTCAAAAAGTGTACAAAAGGGTTTTAGGTGACCTCATATAAATAGAGGTCACCCCTTTTTCATTTGGATCATAACTCACTTGAGAATTACATATTTGTTGGTTGAAATTCTTGCTCTACTTGGGCAAGGCACACTATCTCTTTTTGGTTTCTTTTGGATTCTATTACTTTTCTTTTGGTGGTGCAAAGCTAGGCAATATCTCTTGGATGCTTTTTTCTTTCTATTGTGGTGGAATATTCTTGGTAAAGAAGGGTTTATCTTGTTATTTCTTGAACTACATAAGGAATTCATGTTTTTGTGTTGTTTCTTGTTGGTTTCAAGGTTAATTTTGTAAAATCTTGGAGGAGTATAAAGGCATACACCCTCCACCAAGATCTATCATTTTTTCATTGAATAAGCTTTCTTGCAAAGGTTTCTAGGAGGAGTAAAAAGGCTTACACTCTCCTAGGTTTACATTGCTAGTTTTATTTTCTTTAGGGAGTAAAAAGGCTTACACCCCTAGAGAAGTAACAAAACTATCTCTTACACAAGAAAATCCATTAACCCATTGACTTGGAACTAGTCTAATTTGCATTGGAGATATAATTTTTTTGTATTGGTATGTGTGAATTTTAGAGATATTGCAATTGTTCAAGTTGGAATCAATTGTTCATGCTATAAGCTTGCTTGTTCCTGAAGGGTGTCTAGTTTAGCCAAGTGATTCTCTTTGCTATTACAAATCAACTCTACATCCATTGGGCTGCTGCAAAATCATCTTTTCCTCACTCATTTCTCTCTAATCTACCACTGAAATTCACTTGTAAACCTTGGTTATTGTTCTACTTGTTATTGGATAATTTTTGGGTGGTTTACTTGTTGATTTTTGTGGTAGATATTGTTGCTATAGAAAGTGTTTTATACAACCACTTGGATATCATAATAAATTGTTGATAACACATAATAAACAACCCTTAAAATAATCAAAGTCTTTGGCTAAATCATTGGAAGTTCAACTAGTCATTACTAGTTTTATTTCCAGCATTTTGTACTTGATTTTTGATGGTTAGATTTGCAGCTATTGTTATATTTTATTGCTGATCTATATATTTCCATGCTTCTGCAATTTGGGACAGAAAGTTTTCTTTCTTGATCCCCATTGGTTTAAGGCTTGTATATCTATCATTTGTCTTGTTCCGAGCAGGGCTAATATTGTTTTGCAGGTACATATTGCTTGACAACCAATCTCCATCTACCAGACTCATTATCAAGCCTTATTCCTTATCCAATATTTACCTATAGGGGTGTTCATTGATCATCATTTCACTTTCCATCTCAATCCCCCTAGGGTCACCAAGATTCTCCCCTTGCGGTGATTTCATCATCACTAAAGCGAGGGGAGTGTCTATCTAAGGTGACAATGGGTAGGTAATCTCGCAGTTGTCACACTTCTGTGGATTGGGTTGGGATTTTCCCAAGCTACAAATTGTGTGATAACATATACAAAATGCCTTATCATAATGTCAAGCTATACAATGGTAAATGTAACCATTAGACATACATTAAACACATTCTTACATTCCCTCTTAATGTTGACTAGAGGGATGAAACACATTTGTAGGAAGATGTCATTATGATTAACATTCCCACTTGATAACAACTTCTTGCATCCCCAATAAGTTCCAAATATGAATAAAATTCACTTCTATCATGGACTTGGTGAAGATATCAGCAGCTTGTTGTTGAGTGGGGCAATACTCCAAATTAATAAACACTATATGAAACCAATTCTCGGATGTAATAGGCATTAAGGTCAATGTGTTTGGTTTTAGAGAGATATGTTGGATTATATGCAAGATAAATAACACTCTAATTTTCACATCTCAACTCAGTATGTGCATTATGAACTAGTGCAAGCTCAATAAGGACATGTCAGATCCACACTGCTTCTTTAGTTGTTTCCTTAGCTTCCTTGTACTTTTATTCACAAGAAGAAAGATAAATTGCTCTCAACTTCTTATTGGACCTAAACCAATTTGAAAGACATATCCCTTAGTAGAGTGTTTGTCAGTAGCATTTCCTACCCAATCAAAATTAGTACAATTGAGAAGTGAAACATAAGCCTTGTGAGAATAGAAGCACACGATAATTGAGAGTTCCTTGAAGATATTTGAGAATCCATTTAGTTGCTTTCCAATGAATTTGATGAGCATTTTACATGAACCTTGAAACTGTATTAACAACAAAGGAGATATCAGGCTAGTTATGATTCAAATAAATCAAACTACCAACAAATTGTTGATACATTGTGGCATCAACAAGAGGTGATTCACAATCAACTATCAATTTGAATCTTGACTGAAATGGTGTTAGTGAAGGCTTACTATCACTCATGTGAAACTGAGCAATCAAATTCAAAGTATAGCTAGGTTGAGAAAGAAATATCCCATCATCCATATGCCATACTTAATACTAAAAAAATTAATGCAAAGGGCCTAAGTATGTCACCTCAAAATATGCTTTAGATGTTTCTTCAATAATCTTGTGGCCTATGAAAATCATAACATCCACATAAAGAACAACTATGAGTACATCATCTTTAAATAAATGAACATATATATTTGGATCAAATCAACACTACCTAAAACCACTCTTCAAGAAATGACTATCAATTTTCTCATACCAAGCCCTAGGTGCCTATTTAAGACCATACAAGGACTTGTTCAACTTGCATACCAAACTTGAAGTGTTAGAAGTGATGATACCATGTTGTTGTTGCATATAAATTTATTCATGAAGATCGCCATTTAAGAAGGCACTCTTTACATCCATTTGGTGAATTTCCCATTGAAAATATGCAACAAGATAAATAATTGTTCTTATGGTGTTCATTTTAACAACTAGAGAAAAGGTTTTGGTATAACAAATACTTTCTTTCCGTATAAAACCTTTGGCTACTAACCGAGCCTTATGTTTTTTAATCTATCCATCTATAGTAAAAAAAAATTTATACACCCATTGACATCCAACAAGATTCTTCCAAAGAGGAACTGGAATAGGAACCAAATCCCAAGTATGGTTCTTAATCAAAGAAACATATTCAATAACCATTACTTTATCCCATTCTGGATTTCCTTTAGCCTCTATATAAGTGGAAGGATCATTTGTTACTAACACTTTTTCCATGAGATCAAATTCTAATATAGTCCTACGAGTGTTAGATGGAATACCAACATCAGAACTTGCAGATTCAAGTGTTTTTTGTGCCCAAATAGGAAGAGAGTTAGTAGTAGGATGGACACCACTAGAATGTTCAAAATATTCATGTGGATCACTAGTACTTCTACACCATTGGAAGAAGTATTTACAAACATAGGATCAATTGAAGACTTAGGTAAATTCAAAGAAACATTAGGTTCTACATAATCTTGTGGTGTAGAGATTTCATGGAATTGTACATCCTTATGAATGATAACATCTTGAATAGATGGATTGAATAACATGTATGCTTTAGAATCCTCACTATAGCCAACAAAGATGCATTTATGAGATTGGGCTCCAACTTCTTCTGTTTTTCATCAGGAATATGAGCCCAACACTTGCAACCAAATAATTTTAAATTGCTAATATCTTGTCTTCTTCTACTCCACTTTTCTAACCTGCAAAACTTCTTTAGTAGGAACCTTGTTCAAAATATAATTTGCACAACAAATTGCTTCTAGCCAAAAAAATTTTTTGAGACCGTTTAAACGTAGCATACATCTAGCCATTTCAACAATAGTTATGTTTTTTCTTTCTACAACCCCATTCTATTGAGGTGTGTAAGGAACAATACTTTGATGTTTAATGCCATGCTTTGAGATATAGGCTGAAAATTCATTTTTAGTGTACTCCCCCACATTATCAGTGCAAAGAGTCTTAATACATTTTCTAGATTCTTTTTCAACTAGGGCTTTAAAATCTTGAAATACAACAAATGCTTCACTTTTGTGCTTCAAGAAATATACCCACATTTTCCTACTATAATCATCAATGAACGTGATGAAGTAGAGAGAACTTGATAAAGAGGGAGTCTCACAAGGACCACACATGTCACTATGAACCAATTGCAATTATTCTTGGGAACACCAAGCTTTATCCTTTCAAAACTTTTCCATGTGGTGCTTGTCGAGGACACAACCTTCACAAACACCCTTAGTGGACGAAATTGGAGGTAATCCATGTACCATATTAGACAATAGTTTCATTTTACCAAAGTTCAAGTGACCTAATATTTCATACCATATCTTACTTTGCTCAACAACGTGTGCAATATAAGAATAAAAAGGTTGCTTGTTGGATAATGAGAAATCGATAAACTTAAACAAACTAGCATCATGATTAATGGGACCAAATGAAACAATTTGAACCCATTATTAATATCTTTCAAGACATATCGATCATACCGAGCTTCAAATTTATATATTTTTTGAAAAGCAAGATAAATAAAGAAAATTGATGGGCATGCCTTCAACTTGAAACACATCTTCCAATACACCATTAGGAACATCAACATTTCCAGATTCAACTACTTAAAGATTATTATCACTAATTGAAACTTTCTAAGCCAAATGTTTTTTCTTTGTCATAAGAGGTAAATAAAGAAGCATCACCAGTCATGTGATTGGAGGCACCTAAATCCAAGATCAAAACCACAAAAGAAGTGGATTTATTTGTATGAACTGAATATGCAGTAAGAGCAACTTGTTGTTCTTTAGAGGATTTCTTCTTGGATTTAGCAAGCTCGTTATGTGTCTTAAAGCAATTTTTTCATCTTGAATATTTTTTCCACAATACTTACATGATTTCCACTCTTTCTTCTGCGAAGCACCTACATTAGAATAATTAGTCCCACCTTGTTTGAAGTACTAGGAACATTAGGTTTAGTCTAATTTTTAGGCCTTTGTATGTATTATTCTTTACACAAGCCAAATGTTCCTTCCCAACAACAATCTAACCTGATGAGAGTAGCTTGTCCTATTCACCAATTAAGCCTTTGTAGAAGTCTTCATAATTACATTTGAGAGTTCCCTTGGACATTTCAATTGCTCTATTTCTAGTTTGAATGAACATATCATAGATTGGAGAAAAAGTATTTTGTACTAGAATACTGAGTGTTGTATCATTCTTGTTATAATTAGAACCACAATTATTTAGTTTCTCATTATAACTCTTGAGTTTAGCAAGAAATTATTCAGTCCTCTCAAAATCCTTAGGATCTAGTTCATGTATTTTCTTAAATGACATAAGTTTTATCATACATTGATGCTAGAATATTCCATACCCTTATAGGATTATCCTTAGATTCAATGTGTACCTATAGGTTGTCAGATATAGTTTGACCACTAAGACCTCTTGCTTGTTCACAATATTATTTCCATACATCCACATCCTTTGCATACATTGGTTTCTTGATGTCATCATTAACAATCCACCATAGATTTCTTACCTTTGAGAACATCAATCATCTTAAGTTTCCAAATAGCGAAGTTAGAACCAATTAGTTTAGGAACAATAACCACCTAAGAAGTCATTATGATGTTATACAATTAACTGATAGAAGTATGGAAAATTACATAATTATGACTGCAAATTTGTGTGAAAAATTAGGCAACTTAAAAGAAAAATTGCTCGACACCGAGTTAATATGAGCAAATTATGATGTTTTAAAGTTCCTAAAACAGGGATGAGGCCTTCCTATTTGAAAAAAATGTAAATTTTATAGACTGAAAGGTAAAATTGTGAAAACATATCTGCACCATTTTATAGTAGACTGAAAACCAAACTCAACAAAAAATATTGCACTGCAAATGACCACATGGATTGGGATTTATCATTGTCAAAAGAACACCTTTGTTTTCCAAATGAAAATCCTCACAGGTTGAGTTAAACAACACCACTGGACAATTTTAAATAGTTCGAAAATGGTTTTTCTAGTTTGTGTACTTACAATCGCTGATGAATGAGCCTCTTACTTGATAACTAGGAAAGGATTGAATGACTATGTGTCATAGCTTTTGGAAATATTTTTAATATGGCACTGTATGAATCAATTCTTTGTGTGTAGATATGTGTCAGTACCAGTATGATGAGGACATTAATGTAGTTGTTGCGTTTTCATAGAATTTGAGCCCCGAGACCAATCCACACAAACAAACCAACTCCCTACCCTAATGATAAATCATGCATCAACAACATAATCAAGCACATAAATTAATTTGAAGGTAGAGCCATGCAAATTATTTGTGCACATGACCTAAATATGAAATTTG
Organism: Picea sitchensis; assembly: GCA_010110895.2. Classification (NCBI taxonomy): domain Eukaryota; kingdom Viridiplantae; phylum Streptophyta; class Pinopsida; order Pinales; family Pinaceae; genus Picea; species Picea sitchensis. The sequence goes on along the minus strand of SNQJ01S0042985.1, from coordinate 59,350 downwards.
AGTCCACAATTTGCAGTAATGATTTCACTATTAAATACAAATGATGGTGCAACAATCTACTCAATCCAACCCCGAGAAACCATGTTTTCAGAGAGATTTGTACATCCCTACAACCATGTGAAGGGAGAGACTTTTGGAAACTTTAAAGAAATGTGGGATACAACTTCAATTCTAATATGCTTGGTTGAGTGCAAAAAGAGGATAGAAAGAGGATGGTCAGGGAGAATCCCATTGCAGGTGGTGAGAGGGTTAGGGATAGATGTACGATTGTACATGTAGTAGCCAATGGAGAGGATAATTTTGTACATTCACATGGAGGGAACGATGATGTTACCGCTCAAACTCCTGCCAAGGGAAGGTCTCACCTTGTGAGGGAGAGCTTGGGGCAATGGATAGGCTAGCTACCCATTGTCACCTCAGTGACCTTGCCTCTACACTTCTAGGATAGGGTTTATAACCTAGGGAGGGTTTTCCTAGGGGGGCAATAGTAAGTCCTATCGTTGTATTCATATAGGTGAGAAGAAGGACTTGGTCTGAATCAAGGTTGACTATCTTCTCTAAGGGATAATACAAGGCAAGCAAGAGAAGACAATTCATAAAAATCTTAAATAGAATGTAACAATGGAAACAATGCTCAACAAATGCTTGGAAATGAAAATCTTGCATGCAAGAATATTAACATGTCATATCCCTGTACCATTCATCGTCATTAAGCTATACATAACCACATAAATTGAAAAGTATAAGACTTAATGTAAAATATGCTCAATTTGATGTTACCATAATCATATATTCACGTGAAAGATTAAATCAAGCATATGTCTCTCCTTTATGAGTCATTCAAAGCACAATATCCAGTGACGAATTCCGTTGACAGAAGGTAATAAAAAAAAATCATCTGAAGTGTGCTATTGGAACAACAAACTTAACCCACCGTGAACCAATGAATTATCCGAGAAATATGACACGCAATGAGTTCAGATCATTTAAATTGGTAGAATTTGTAATGAATAGAACAATAATATAAACACTTAGGTCATGTCACATGCTTATGTCTTGAATCATCGATAATAAACCAATTTAAGGTGACAGTTCTGCAATTTCAAACAGTGAACAAACCTCCACAAACAATGATAATATCTAGCAGTTTAGACCAGGGCGTTCACACACTTAGAGCATTGATTCAATTATTTGAGGTATGCAAAGTCAGAAAATCATTAAATATTGCTCAAAACTCCTGTATAGCTGGCTTAGTATACTGTATCAACACTGCAGGTTTTGATAGTCCTAAAGGATGATTCTTACAACAGATAAGATAGGTAGCGTTGGGCATTCAAATGAGAAAGTTGGGGGTCCCTTGGGGTCGGTTTGCCTCTGTGAGGTATGTGGAATGCAAGGATCTCAAAACGTTGTCAAGGAATAGTGCCATCGACCTTGATCTTGTACACTTAAACTCTTAAACTATGCATTTTTAAATATGGAGATTCTGGACAACAAACAAATGATGATGCAACGCCCTCAGATAGGATCGTTAGGTCCCTACTAAATCGTTTGGTTAGCAGTTATAATATGGATAGGGAGTACATCAAAACGTTGGCACAAGATGAGGTTTGCACAAACATTAATTTTCCGCAGTTTTGGACCACTCGATAACCTTTGCACGACAATAAAGAAGAGACACATTAGCAACGTTTGAGAGGTCATTGGATTGATCACCCAAAACGTTAAAAGAATAATGCAAAATGGCTATGGTTAAGATGCAATTAATCCAAACGTTCAAAGCAAAAATATATGAGGGCACCCATAAACATTTGAATTTGATTCAAGATACCTTATCACACTAAGGTTAGATATTTTTATGTAGATAAAACATACCCTTATATGCTAACCATAAAAATATTCATTAAGATCAGGGTAGCATAAATTAATAAATATGTATCAATGAAGCTCAAACAATCTAGATTTGAGATAATAAATGAATAAATCTTGTTTGATTTGAGATAATAAATGAATAAATCCTAGATTGCAAAAATAAAATAAAAAGAGAAAAAAAGGAAATGTCCTAGATTGCAAAAAAATAAAAATAAAAAGAGAAAAAAGGAAATGGGGATTTTTTTGATTATTTAGGGTTTTTGGTGGTTGAAGATTGGTAATCCGGTGCCTTTGGAGGGATATGGGTTCACTATATCAAATTAAGGTGAGGTTTAGCGTTTAGGATGAGATAATATCGATGGCGCCTGAAGGATTCCCCCTCAAGTGTTGCCTAGGGTTAGTGTTAAAAACCAAATATCAATATAGCATAGAAAAATCCCAGAAAAAGTACTCAACGCCTTTGAAAAAGAGAGAATTTCATATAATAAGCTTCCTTGAGGGGCAACCTCCTTTACCCCACCTAAAATGTTCAAGTACAAGATGATTCAAAATGAAAATGTCTCAGATTTCAGAGACTAGGAGGTATAATTACAACCAATGGCCTAATGCCGGCTAAATAAAATAACATTATTAATCTAATATGCCCCACTAAGGGTACTGAGCCAATATTATGGCTTAACATGCCCCTCCCCTTGAGACAAGTGTTGTCCAACGCTTGAGTAACTTCCTCCGATGATAAAAGACTCATCTTCCCAAGTGGAATCTTCAACCGTAGTTTCTCCATTTAATGAGATACTCCGAATGGATCTATTCCTCAGCTATTAATTCTTGTGTCGTTGATGGCTTCTGTGTCTAATATGATTTTTCCTTCCTCATTGCTCGGGTAATATAGTTTGAACTGCATCTTGTCGCTTCTATAACCTTCTTTAAGCATGAAACATGGAAACCTGGTGTATCATGAAGATGCAAAGTGTATCTAATTTGTATGCCATAGTACCAATCTTTTGCAAAACCTTATATGCCATAGTACTTTGGTGATAATTTATTATCCTTCTTGGAATGTTTTGAGGGACATCTCGCTAGGTTATTGTAGGTCTTAAAAATACCTTAACTCCCCTACTTCAAAACTTCTTTCACCACGATAAGCTGATCCGCTTTGTTGTTTCATGCATTTTGTGCCATGGTCGTTGTCCTTAAGATTTGGAGAACTTGTTGTTGATTCTCGATGATCTTCCATTGTTTGAACATTAGATTTTTCTTTTAGAGAAGAAGTATGGAAGGAGGGTGGTATCCATAAAGTGCCATAAATGGTGTGTCATTTTTGTTGCAAGATGCAGCGAAGCGTTATACCACCACCGCCAAGGGTAACCATTTGAACCATTGTGTTTGTTTATTAGAGACAAAGCAACTAAGGTATCCTTCTAGACATTTGTTCACTATCTCGGTTTGTCCATCATATTGAGGATGATAGGATATGAGAGCCAATTCGAGTACCCAAACAAGAAAATACCTCTCCGGCCCAAAATGTCCAAAGGGAAGATGGGATCTCTCAACTTACAATAATCTTTATTCGCCATGTAGTTTCTTTAACCGCTCATGAATGTGGTGGCAACTGCATTTCGCTTTGAAGGGATGAGAGTACCAAAAGTGTGCATACTTGGTCGCCTATCAACAATCACCATGATGACATTCTTCCTTCATACTTTGGTAACCCCGTGATGAAATCCATGGAAACCTCCTCCCAACACCTAATTTGGGATGGATAATGGCTGTAAAAGACCAATCTTAATTGTTTCCACCTTATTTTGTTGGAAACCAAACATTCTCGCCACAAACTTTTGAACATCATTTTTAAGGCCATCCTAAAAAAATCCTTCTTGACTCTATGGTGGTGGTTTTCAAAATCCCTAGTTCCTCCCACCTGGAGAGGTGTGCAGTTCCAATAGTGTCTTTTGTTTGAGTTGGGATTTACATAAATATAAAGTTTATCTTTGTACCATAGTAATCATTTTTCCATGTAAATGTATCTGATGTAATCGAACTCGGCTTCTAACCTTTGAATGAGAGTCCACACTTTTCGGCTATTCTTCCATTCATCCCTTGCTTCTATTATCCAATTGGGTTGGATGATCGAGATAGCACGTAGGAAAGGCCTGAATATCTTCATCCTTTCTTGAGAGTGCATATGCCACAACATTTTGCTTCCCTTTATAGACGATTTCAAAATCATAAATCTGGCCATCTTGGTTTTCACCATTTTGTTAAGTCTTCAAGATAGTCTTTGTTCCAAGAAGCATTTAAGCATCAAATACTTGTTTTGACCTTGAAGTGCTTAATACCTATTAGGTAAGGACACCATTTCTTCAATGCCGCATGTAGTATTGCCATCATTTCTTTTCTCATAAATGGGTTTGTGTAAGTCCTTTCCCTTGAGTGATCGACCTTCAAAAGCCAAGGGCCTTCCTTCTCGTGACAAGACAACACCAACCTATTTCCCAGGCATCAAGATTCCACAATAAATGTTTTTGTGGAAGTTCCGAGTGGCGACATGAGCTTTACACATCACCCTTTAAGTTGTTCTAAAGCTTTTAGTTGCTCTAGAGTCCATGAAAATGCATCCTCTTGTTAGTGTTACAGCAAGGTGCCGCTATTCTTCCATAGTTCCAAAACTTGATAAGAACCCGGCTAAACCCAAAAACTCTCTAAGATTCTTTAATGTTTTGAACACCACCATCATGGTCTTAATCTTGTTAGGGTCTACCTTGACACCTTCATGAGATACAATATGACCTAAATACTTACCTCCTTTACTCCAAAGAAACATTTGATGGTTTGGCATATAGTTGTTGCTCCTCTTTAGTAGTTGTAGTTCCTTGTCAACATGTCGCACATAACCCTCCCAAGACTTATTATAGATTAGTATATCATCGTAATACTAACACAAATTTTCAAGGAAGGCCCTTGAAAATGGAATTCATCAACCCCTTGAATGTGTGGAAGGTGCATTTGTAAACTCAAAAGGCATGACCAAAAATTCATAATTGCCTTCATGAGTTCGGAATGTTGTTTTTGGGATATCTTCTTCCTTCTCATTCTGATCTGATGATACCTAATGGAGATCCAATTTTTGTGAAATAGATTTCTCTCCATGTAGTTCATCTAAAAAATTCACCAATGATGGGAATGGGAAAACTTATCTTTAATAGTGATCTTGTTGAGCTCTCTATAACTGGACACATACACCATGAGCTATCTTTCTGAATACCATTACCACCGATGCGTAGTAAGAACTTTGATAGGTCTAATGCTAGCCTCTAACATTTTCAACCATGCGCTCAATTTCACTTCTTCAGCGTATGGGTATCTCAGATGGCTCCTGATGTTAGGGAGAGGAACACTCCTAGGAATTAGTGAATTTCATGATCATGATTTCTGGAGGGTGGAAGACCTTGGGAATATCTTCAAATACTTAAATGCTTATCAATGATCCTTTGGAGATTCTGAGGAATAGATGGCTTAGAGATTTGAACATCTAGTGAGCATATTGTGCAATAACTTTGATGCCCCTCTTTTCAATAATTTTGTCATGTCGTTAGAGCTTATCACCTTACCGTTTCAGGATTCTTAACTCAATTTCTTTTCCCTTCCAAATGAAAAATTCTTTAAAAGTTCTTGAAAATTAGCACACTGCTCCTAATGATCAGAATCCATTGATTCCTAGTAATAACATTCCATGGTATAGCAATCACACCATCCATTATATATTCCCCATCGTAGATTAGATCTTTTGGTTGCATTTTCCTCAGAAATTGATAGTTCCTCCATCTCAGAATTACTTGAAACTGCTACTGGATATACAAAGCAATTGAGATCTTGGCTAATTTATAGTGAATGAAAATATGAGTAACGCTTTAATCAATTAGGACTATTACCTTTTTTCTTTTGATGTATCCTTCCCATCTTGAGGGGGTTTGATGAGTGCTAATTCCATCCAATGCATTACATGATATCGTAGAGTCAACTCTCATCTAAATTACTTAATGCTTTTCATCTCTTGAGACATGGTTCACTCTTGTTCTTCCTCTTCATAGTCTATGAATAATAATTTCTTCTCACCACACTTATGTTCCCTACTATACTTGTTGTCACAATTAAAGGATAAACCTTTGTCTTTTCCTCCAATTATAATAGGTGTCAACCTTGTAGGTTGAGGTGTTTTAGAAGAATGAGCATTGTTCTCTATAGATGTTAGGATTGGTCCTTCTAGTAGCTATAGCCATATTTTACTTTCAACATTTCTCACACCTAAATGCATTCTCCTCTCAATGATTTGGGTTCCCAAAGCATTAACCTCATGTTGAATGTTATCCTTTAAAGTTCCTATGAATACATCAATCATGCTCATCCTGAATATCGTTACCTTTATATTCAATCTTTGGAAGTTCTCAATGTGTTTGGTAATTGAACCCTTTGCTTGAGATTTATCATCAATTGGCTAAAGAAGGTATTGCTCCTTGTATCCTCATAGTGCTAATATTTCTTCCAGGAAAATTGTCCAATTGACGAGTGATTTCCATAACAAAAGCCATCATGCCCATGTACAAATTGATTAGGTTCTAAATATAAATAAGCAACTCATACCTTTTGTGTACGTGGCACAATATGTAGATCAAAAGTTAAATTGTCTATCTAAAGTATCCATGTGGATTGAGTCCTGCCATCAAACTTCCTCATATCGCCTTTAGGAACGCATTATTCTCGTAAACCAAAGTTGGAGTTTCTCCCATTCTTGATTCACCCTTCCTTGTGTCCCTCATCATGAATTTCATGGGATGCATTTTCACTTTCTCGTGCAGGTTCTTCTCTGTTACAAAATTTTATAATACTTCCATGATCTCCTTTAAACCACATCTATCTTAGTATCCAATTTAGCTTCCATTGAACTATATCTTAAGTATCAAACTTAGCTTCCATTGAATCTATCTTATTTTTAGTTCATTTATGTCTCCCCACGCATTTCTTCACCTTCATCAAGAGTCCAAGTGGGATTTTCCTCGAGGATTATTTGGTGTAGAAGTTCCCTTTGGGTGGCATGTTGGCCAAGTATCAATTTTTGAACCTTACCTTGAGGTGGTTCTCGCTTAGAATAACATTTCTCTGGTTATATCTCCCAATTTTCAGCTTTTTTGGGTATGAAACTTTCTTTATGTATTTATATGATATTTATTCCCTGCAATGCCACAAGTCTGACCAAAATTAGATGTCCCAAGTGAATGGCTGCAACTTCCCCACAACTTGGGTTTCCATTTTTGGCTCTTCCAGAGATCTCACTTTGTATAGAGTGCCCCACACAAAAATAATTGATATAAAAATTTTGAAACTCTCTAATTCATAAATAATACAAGTAGCTGTCCACGTCCAATGAAACCAATTCCACTCAATTTGGATGCTCTAGGAAGAAGTTATACATGGAACACCTTCTTGAGATTAGTCGATACCCTATCTTTCACATGGTGTATCTACAAATTTCCAGATGACCTGTTTCAAACTTTTACCACGATACTCCACACTTTCTAAATATTCGGCTCGTGGTCCAAGCTGCTATTTAAAATTTTTATAGCGAAATTTAATGACTCGGGCTCAGATTCATTCCGTAACCCTCTCTATCTTGTACAGTTCTATCTGACGAAAAGTATAAGGATTCAGAGCTAAATTTGAACCCAACGCATCTTGATCCGCTCTACTAAATATCCTCCAAGCCATCTCTCTTCCTAAACATCAGAGAAAACGCTATAGTGAAATGCTAAGGTGTTCCTGTGGCTGTAGTAGCGAACCCCAAGACCTTTGAGCTCGATACCATATGTTAAGAACCAAATATCAATATAGCATAGAAACCTCTGAGAAAGTACTCAACTACTTTGAAAAAGAGATAATTTTTAGATAATAAGCCTCTTTGTTGGGGCAACCTCCTTTTACCCAATTTAAATGTTCAAGTACAAGATGATTCAATGAAATGTCTCATATATATAGGAGACTAGGAGGTATAATTACAACTAATGGCCTAAAGCCAACATATAAATAATATAACTAATCTATCATGCCCCAATTAAGGGGTAATGACAATATTAGGGCTTAACAGCTAGGAAGGTTCTTCAAGGTTGATGGGAGGATTGATCCATGAAGAAGCTTTTCCCGGTACTAGCAAGGTGAAATTAAAGGTTGGACAAGCAAACAGGTTCCACAGGACGTCCTACCTTAATGCATGAATAATAACTTCAATTATCAAAGGTTTAAGGTTAGAGAACTTACCTTGAGAACCCTTCCAAGTGGAGTGTTTCCCCCTTCTTTGGCCTTAGTAGTATCCCTCTTCTAATACAAACTCTGAAAAGTGTTTATCTAATCCTTGAAAAATAACTAAACATTTGCCAAAGAAAATAAATAGATACTCAAAGAACTCTTTAAGCGAAGTTTCACATTAATCTTCAATGATTTGAAATGGAGAATGTCTCTTCCTTTTATAGGTGAAGAGCCTCCCCAAATAATACATTACAATACAATGTGCTAGCTCAATACCATGAGATAAAAACTACTAGCCTGATCAAAACTATGGGAAAATACAACAAATAGTGTAATAAATCCCTCAAAATGATCCAAGAGTAAAACGACCCTCACAATGGTCCAAAATGCAACAATAAAACCATACATGTGGGCTAGAGGGAGATGAAGGAGGTGCACCCATCAATAAAAGTGACATCATCCAAGGAGAAGGTGCATAAAAAAGTCAAACATGGTCCAAATAACTCCAACGCCCTCTAGCCCACATCCCAAACCAAGGAATGGTCCAAATGTATGATAACAACCTCAAAGTGATGAAGTCACCCCTCACATGTGTGAGTCATCCAAGTCAAAAGTAAAAAATACAGGTATGTGTAGATTCTTGTAGGTGAGTCCTCCTCAATTAATGGGATATAAATAATTCCACATCATCATAAGGTCCAAATAATAACTTGTGACCACCCCCATAATCTATAACCACTCCTTAATGCATTAATAACTCCCACTTGTGGTCCAAGAGATAAATAATGCACAGTGTGAATAACATCCAACTAAAAGGGAAAATGAACATGGTGTCCATGGGTATGTGTGATGACATGACATCCCTATCAAGGCCCGATGCACTGTTACGAATCCCAATGTGGTATGTGGATCCCAAGGAAAATGGCATGGATCCCAAAGTTTGTATATATGATCATATCTAAGTACATGGATCCCAATGCGACATCACAGATCCCAATGCAAATGTCATGGATATTGAGGCATGGTACACATATCCCAGTGCACAATACTCACTTGAAGTGATGGGTCTAGCCTCTAGCCTCTTAGTAATCCATTAATTAGTAGCACCTGGTCACACCTTTTAGCACATCATAACAAAGGGGGTTAGTTTTAACACTTTCCTAAGTCTTACCAAGGGGAACAATATTAACCCCTATACATGCATCAAGTCCTAGGATAATCCATATTCCTAAGTACCTAGGTGAAGATAGGCAACATGGATACAATGATGAAAGGGAAGGGAACAGTTCATGTGATGACCCTCAAAATCTTAGACATGCACAAGTGTTTCTATTCATTGATTCATTCATCTAGCCTTCATGAACTATGATTTTTAATACACAATAGCCTTTGAGGGGGAGCTTAGCATTGAGTTACTTATCCTTAGCATTGTTTCTTACTACCCCTTTGCTCGCCTTTTCTTTAAATGTTTAGTTTATCAAACAAGTCTCTTCTATTTAGATATTCATAGACAAGCAAGGGACTAGGGGCATTGGCCTCATAACAAGGTGGCATTTCAAGATTTATAATTTGGTTTTTGACTTTATCTCTTTAGCTCTTAGCCTTTTTGGCTCATTGATTCAGGCTTTTTATTCTGACCTTTGAGAAATCATACATGACTAGGATATATTTTTTATATAAGGGAATGAATGATACTGGGAAGGTGGGAAATGGCTAATGTGGTTAGGATGTGGAAAACGCTCTCTAGACTAAGTACCCTGTAGTATATATTAACATGAAAGTAATAAAACCATGTAATGTTATGGAGTGCTACTAGATACCATTAGGTGTTTACCACTTTACCATCTAGCTATAGTTATATCATTACATCCAAACAAACATTGGATACATTGGAATGTAGAAATGAAGATATTGAAACTCTAAATGTACCATCCATGGTGCATTTTCATTTGAGGGAGGAGGGGACAAATGTGGAGTTATACCATAATTGAGCTTGGGGCATGATCATGCATCCGTGGAGATAAAGAGAACTTTTCCTAGATTTGAGAATATGAGCATGACATCTCATGCAAGCATCAACATGACACTCATGTGAGGGTATTTGAAAGTTGTTACCCATGGGGGGATAACGGGCGTAAGCCTGAAACCTAAAAGAGAATATTGGAAACCCCCAAGTTTAAGTGCACCTAATCTCTATTTTTGTTTAATTTATTCCCCCATTTTTTTGATATATATATATATATATATATATATATATATATATATATATATATATATATATCAAACAAAAAATAAATTTTGGCCCCAAAACTTAGGTTATAGACCTATAAAAAATTACTATAAACCACCATACACATTGAGCTTAATTAGATCTAGAGCAAACGAAGGCCAATTTTGATGAGAGAACATTCAATCTTGACTAATTTTCTTGCTCTAGATATAATGGAAGTGCCAAATGTAGTGAAAAATGCTTAGAAAGTGAAGAGATCGAGCATGTGGTCCAAATCCAATTTGCAAATCTATGAAAATTAGGGCTTGAAAATAGATTTAAGATGCTAGATTAGAAAATCTGAAGAATGCAATAGATATGCGTATGTTTGATGCCCAAAATCCAAAACACAATTTATCTAAGAGTTAGATTTTAGGTAACATGGTTTCTGACACTGAAAGGTTGGAACATACGTATAAAACATATAAATCCAAATATATAGCCTATCTAACTCCCATGGAAAACATCAAATCAATAAAAGTAGATCAAACAAAGATTTCGTGGTGAAACACCCTAATGGGCAAGGTCTTTTGTTCTTCAAAACTTTCTCAATTATAGAAACCGGAACACAATTTGGTGCATGGGGTTGTATGGATCCATACAACTCTCAAGCACCACACAAACACCTTACAATTGAATCTCCTTTAACTCTATTATATAGGTTAGAGGGATAAGAAATCATATCCCACAATGAATGTGGGATAAACTCACTTTAGATTAGCAAGTTAGTGAAGAATAATATGCCTGATAGTCTAATAATGCCTCATTGTGTATTCAAAATACCTTATCATAATGACAAGTTGTACAACAGTAAATGTGGCCACTAGACAAACATTAAAACACATACTACAACAAACTTAATATGTATAACTACAAACAAAGTGTGAACCAATTTTCTTGGTTTACACTATAGCAAAGTCTCCTCTGAGTATAATTTTCATATCCTTGTGCTTTAACAAGAATTAAATGAGAATACAACAAAGCACAATAGTATCCATATAAGTAACATCGATTTTGACATGTGAATGAATCCTACTTGCTTCTTCAGTCTAATAGCACGGCTACCTCTTTTGACTCAAAACCTACAAAGGACAAATTTGATATGATATTGAACCTCTATATTGCTATATTGTTGATTCAAGATTAATAGAAATTCTGGTTGACTTTAAATTTTATGACTTGTGAGTTTTAATTACATAAGTTCAGATCTATAGTGTTCTTTAGCAGTGTCAACCAAACTAGGAGCCCCCCCTGTGTGATGTATACGTTGCTTTAATTTCAATTAGTTTTATTGTTGATTCAAGATTAATAGAAGTTCTGGTTGACTTTCAATTTTATGAGTTGTGAGTTTTAATCACATAAGTTCAGTTCTATAGTGTTCTTTAGCAGTGTCAACCAAGCTAGGAGGCCCCCCTATGTGATGTATACGTTGCTTTAATTTCAATTAGTTTTATTTAGATGTGCCAGTTGTGTGTGTTTGATTTCTGTCATTTCATTTCTTGAAAGTTTTCAATTTCATTCATGAATTATGTTTTTAATACTATAGAAATACTATTGCACATAATTGTTAAGTGAATAAAGATTGTCTTATTTTGATTACAAAAACCTTCATTGAACATAATGATTAAAATCTTGTAATTGCATTGCAACAGATGGTCCACTAGGTTAACAATTTCAAGTTCTTAGAATCATTTCTATAGTTTCCCATTATTTATGTTTCTGTAATATTTCATTTACTCTATTTTATGTAGCTAAGAAGCAACTTTGTTTCTGCAGCAGAACAATGAACAATTTTGTTTTACATAATGTTCATTTAGAGATAAGCCATAAACTAAGTCCTGCATATATAATGTATGCACTTCATCAATTTATGAATCCCACGTTGATGAATTTAATGTAGCAGAGTTCACTCAATTGAATTGACTGAAAACTATTAAATCTCGATATACTAAGGGCTCCACCTCTAATGGATTTAGAACCAAGCGAAATGAAGTTGAAACGAGTGCTAGCTTGAACCACCATAGAATGAAGCTTAAACGTCTCCCATACGCCGAAATATCCATGAGAAACCTACATCCTTGTATAATATTATTAAATAAATGGATACAAGAAAAGTCTCAAAATTTCAACAAACATAGGCTTAAGTTATGTAGAGAAAAAATAAAAAAGACATTACAATCAGAAACTCTACAATCCAACTAAATGTTTATAACTTACATTTCCTTAAATCCAACATGTAAATTACATTAAGAGTGTTGTTTATATTGATAACATCAATATTGTTTTCTTGTCCATTGAATAATCACATTTCTATGTTTTCAATTGGAGGATATATATCTAAAACATTTAAGAATGATAGATGAGCTAGCTTAACAATTTATAAAAACATTAAGCACAATAGCTTTAGCTAATTTTGTTTCAAAATGTTAACCTCTAGATTTGTGCACATTCATGAATAATAGCAATTGACTTTTGTTCACATATTGGTTATTGTTTTGGTAAAAAGAAGCTCACAACAAATCTTGGCTCTTTTCCATGTTTGGGAAGAGGAAGCAAAGCCTTGTACAATAATTTGAT